>JAFMOC010000098.1:1120000-1322500 GCA_019802505.1 Corydoras sp. C115 | reverse complement strand
TACTTAAACGCAAAAAAATGTGTGAAAATAAATTCTATGTATATATTTGTACTATTTATTTTTGCATACTTTTATTTGCCTGTCATTTATTTGTTGAGGATATTATAAAATTAACATGAGGTCTACGCTAGGACGCTAACAGCATATACTTTCCAGCTTTAAGTGATACAATTTGATGACACAGGCAAAAGAGAGTAAATGCAGGCAAACGAAAAAAAGCACCCTGCGAGTTAACACAAGTAAATGTCATGTTTTGGCAAACACTGATAGAAATTTTACAGAACAAACCTTCATATTCTTCCACCAGTACTTGTTCTTTAGCTTGGCAGCACTGCTCTCAAATTGTGAAGCTCCAGCCTGCAGAGCATCAGCACGGTCATCCAGTTCTGACAGCTTCTGGTCCCTCTCCAAAACCTTATCAACATTAACTCGCATAATATCCACAACCTAGAGGATAGATCCAAATTCAGAATCAGTCATTTACCATTATACAAGATAAAAATTCATCTGTATATCTGTCTAATGGAAATTGTTCCAAATGTTTTGTGCTTTGTTTAAATTTAACTTTGCAAACTTAAGTTTAGCTGCCATGTTATTTTTAGCTTATATTTATCAGATAACTGATAATAACATGATAACTCTTTAAACCACCCATAATTGTATTGTCTTCCTCCAACATTGCCATTAGCTCCAGCCTGCACTCCTGGGTTTACAAATGTTTACAACTTGAACTGTATTTAATAGTGAGTTGTTGTCTCGCATGGCATCCTCATCATCTCCAATATATATATAAAGCTTGGAGATTTGGAGGTTGGACATTGAGCTTTAGAGGATTTTGGAGGTGGCTGGAGCATCAGATATGGAGATGTGATTGATTAGAGATTAGATTCATTAGATAGATTGGAGGATATGGAGCTGGTTGGGGTGTCAGATTTTTTTTTGTCTAGCACTTTTATTAAAGGCTTGAAATGGTCCTCCACTGCAGCATAAGAAGCATATCGCAAAACACTTTGCTGCTTCACTGTATTGAAGATTTTTTTTTATATATATTTGTTTTTTGAAGAGGGCGGCACAGTGGCTTAGTGGTTAGCACGTTCGCCTCTCAGCGCTAGGGATTCCCGGTTCGAATCCCAATCTGGGTGGAGTTTCCCCGTGTTCATGTGGGTTTCCTCCCACAGTCCAAAAACATGGATCAAGTCTAATGAATTCTCCAAATTGCCCCATATAGAGAGTGTGAGTGAGTGTGTGCCCAGCAATGGATTGGCGCCCTGTCCTGGGTCTATCTGCCCAGCGCCCGAAACGTTCTCCCCTGGATGGGCATGGGGAACCCCACTGCGACCCTACTAGAAGCTAAAGCGGGAGATAATGGATGGATGGATGTTTTTTGAAGATATATAATTCTGAATTAGTAGAGTTTTTTTTTCCAATATTGTGTAACAGCCAGTAAATAGTGTACTGCAGGGGTGCCCACACTTTTCTGGCCCGAGATCTACTTTTTCATTGGACAGGTAATTGAGATCTACCAGGGTTATTATTATTTTTTTTTTTAGGCTTTTTTATTTTACACACATCATGTTATTGTTGTTGATTCAGGATAGAAAAGATGGCTTCACAGAAATTGCTCTTTTATTAATTAAACACATTCCAGCAAATAGTATGACATTGGAACTTCTTTGGAAGTGCAATGGCTACTTGGCAAATCAAGCAAATGCATTTTGAGTTTGACATTGTAAAAAAAATATTCAACCTCCCACTATAAATGAAAGTGGTATTTTAATTCTTTTGGAGCAAAGTCCTTCATTCATCTTGTCAGTCAAATAAAGTGCAAAAACACAAACAGAAACTAATCTAATGTAGATGATTCATGAGGCTGTGCTTCGGATTTAGGATTTAGGCGAGGCGTGGCAATGTGCCGGTTTTGGGAACAGCGAGAGACGGGGGGAGCAGACTGCTCGCTTGCACAGCAATAGAGATTGCGATTGAGAATGACTCACATTGTGTGTGTGAAAATGTGCGCGCATGTGTGTATAAGTGCTTCCGATGCTATGTTATAAAAAAGCGCTGATTTGTAATAAGCGCTTTTTTTTTCAAACCTCCATCGCGATCTACCCAACACCCCTGCGCAATCGACGTATTGGGCACCTCTGGTGTACTTTCTCTTTAACTCTTTGTGAATGGAGTGTGCAAGCACGTATGCTGCGCGCTCTGACTCTACCTTCTTGTGTTGTACACTGCGGGACCACTGGACCTAACTCATCTCTTAATTATAAGTTTTATTTGCGAGTAATGCTTTAGTAGAGTTTATTAAAGTTAATTCCATTTTTAACACACCAACAGTTGAGACCAAGCTTTTGTTCAGCATGTTGTGAATAAAACCAAGTGTGGGAAATACACTAAGCCGAGTTTGAGTCTGTTTCTAAAGTTCGCTTTTGCTGGCTGGGCTAGAATTAAAATAAGCTAAAGACTTCTCCAAAGCATTTCAATTGTGGAATATTGTTCTATATATGTTTTAAAATTTCCATAGGTTTCAGAGTTGCAAAAGTATTTATTAGCATATGAAGTGTTTATATTAGTGTGGGAAATGTTTATGAAGCCTTAAACATCTAAAAAAAATTATAACACAGCTATATTGCAAGGTCTCTGGAACATTACCCCCACGATAATAATAATTTTTAAGAGTTCTGGTTATCTGGTTTTATAAGCAGATGGTGGCAACAGTAGGGAGCACCTTCAGTGACAGGCCTCTAGACCCACGATGCTCGAAAGAGATTATTGTAGCTCCTTACTTCCTTCTGCCACAAGACTTTACTTTGAAGTGTGCAGTCATTAAACCATTACTTAAAAAACCTAATTTAGATCCTCTAATACTGTCCAACTATAGACCAATATCAAACCTTCCTTTTGTCTCTGAAATTCTAGAAAAAATAGTGTTCAACCAGCTGAATCGCCATCTTCTAGCTAATAACGTTCATGAAGTTTTTCAGTCAGGTTTTAGGTCTCACCATAGCACTGAGACAGCCTTAATTAAAGTCGTTAATGACTTATTAAGGTCCTCTGATAATAACCAAATCTCTTTTCTTGTATTATTAGATATTAGTGCAGCCTTTGACACTATAGACCATGACATCTTAGTTGATAGATTAGAAAACACTGTGGGCGTTACAGGATCTGCACTCCAGTGGTTTAAATCCTACCTGACAGATCGATATCAATTCACCTGTGTTAACAACCAATATTCTGATCTTGCTAAAGTTAAATATGGTGTCCCACAAGGGTCAGTTCTGGGTCCACTCCTATTTGCATTATATATGCTTCCATTGGGATCAATTGTTCGTAAACATGGAATCAGTTTCCACTCATATGCAGATGATACACAGTTATATGTTTCAGCTAACCCTAATGATGGTCGTTCAGTCAGTAAGCTCGAGGACTGCATCCAAGATATTAAAATGTGGATGTCAAAAAACTTCCTACTGCTAAATTCTGATAAAACAGAGTTTCTGATAGTTGGACCCAAGGACAAAATTAACAAAGCTTCTAACACTATGTTAAACCTTGATAACTCTTTAATTAGACCCAGTTCATCTGTAAATAATCTCGGTGTCATTATTGATTCAGATCTCTCCTTTACAAAGCACATTAGCAATATTATTAGAATTGCATTTTTTTCACCTTCGTAACATTTCGAAGCTACGAAATATCCTCTCCCTCCAAGATGCAGAAAAACTAATTCATGCTTTTATTACCTCAAGGTTAGATTATTGTAATTCACTTCTGACAGGATGTTCTAATAAATCATTACATAAATTACAACTTGTGCAAAATGCTGCAGCTAGAGTTTTAACTACTAGAGTTTTACTTCAGGGGTCCCCCAGGGTTCTGTCCTGGGACCCCTCCTCTTTATTATATATCTTCTACCCCTCGGCAATATTTTCTGTAAATATGGCATAAATTTTCACTGCTACGCGGATGACACCCAGCTCTATATTGCTTCAAAAACCACCTCTACCTTCCCACCTCCTAACCTGCCTGGCAGAAATCAAACACTGGTTCACGTCTAACTCACTTAAATTGAATGGAGATAAAACTGAGGTTCTCCTTACTGGTACTAAATCATCACTATCCAAAATTGACAGTTTCTCTATAAACATTGACAACTCCTCTGTTGCACCCTCTGTACAGGTCAAGAGTCTGGGTGTCATCCTCGACAGTACTCTATCATTCCAATCACACATTAACAACGTCACTCGCTCTGCTTACTTTCATCTCCGAAATATCAACCGCCTCCGCCCCTCCCTCACCCCACACACCACAGCCATCCTTGTCCATAGCCTGGTGACATCCCGTCTTGATTACTGTAATTCTCTTCTCTTTGGTCTTCCCCAAAAATCCCTTCATAAGCTTCAACTGGTCCAGAATTCAGCTGCCCGCATCATCACAAGAACCCCGTTTACTAACCATATCTCCCCTGTCCTGCAACAGCTTCACTGGCTTCCCATAAAATACCGCATTGACTATAAAATCCTGATGCTCACTTTTAAGGCCATTCACAATCTCTCTCCTCCATATCTCTCAGACCTCATTAATATCGCTACTCCCTCCCGCTCTCTCAGATCCTCCTCTTCCATCCACCTGACTGTTCCCGTTGTTCGTCTCTCCACCATGGGGGGTAGAGCCTTTAGCCATTCAGCACCTCCTCTCTGGAATTCTCTACCACCACACATTCGGAACATAGACTCACCCTCACTATTCATGTCCTCATTGAAAACCCATCTTTTTAAAACTGCATATGCCCTATATGCATATGCCCATATGTCTGCATATGCACTGCATATGCCCATATGTCATAATTTATTATTTTATTTATTATTATTATTATCATTACTTTTTTTTTTATATCCAATTGTAAACTGTAAGGTGTCCTTGAGTGTCAGAAAGGCGCCTATGAAATAAAATGTATTATTATTATTATTATTATTATTAACTAAAACCAGAAAGTTAGATCATATCAGTCCTGTGTTATCAAACTTGCACTGGCTACCCGTTAAGTTTCGTATCGAGTACAAAATCTTATTGATAACATATAAAATTCTACATAATCAGGCTCCACAGTATCTGAGTGAGTTGATTCAATCATACAAGCCAACACGTAAGCTCCGATCTCAAGGTGCTGGTTTACTCTTAGCTCCTAGAATAAATAAAATTACTGCTGGTGGAAGAGCGTTCTCCCACAAGGCTCCACAACTTCGGAATAGCCTTCCAGTTACTGTTCGTGATTCTGAATCACTATTAATATTTAAAAATAAATAAAAAAACACATTTATTTAATCTTGCATTTAATTAATCCCCTGTAGATAAAGATGTAGGTCTCAGGCTGTGTTGGGGGGTAATCTGTGATCAGTGTATGCTGGCGTTTCACCTCTTCACCCACCTCATCATTAATGGGGGGGTGTGGCGCTAAAAATGATGCTGTTCCGGGGCACCAGCTCAACTATGTAGAGTCTGCAGTATCTGCCTCTTTTAGTTATGCTGCTCTAGTCAGTGTTGCCGGAGTCACATGCTGCACTGTGTCAATAAATGACTTATTAATTAAATGCCGTGCTTTATTATTAGCTCTAACTGCCTTCCTTGTCTGTTTGAGGTGTCCCCCGGCTTCCTGGAGATCTTCATCCATGGCTCTGCTGACGAATACTGTACGGACAAGGCGGTCCTGCTGGACGCCCCTAATGGACTCACATATAGTTTTCCAGTTGTTAGTTTTTCCATTTGTTTAATATCTGTACATAGCTGTCCTACACTATTGTTGCTGCCAAGGAGGATGAGTCCCCCACTGAGTCTTGGTCCTCCCAAGGTTTCTTCCTTAAATAACAACATAAAAGGGAGTTTTTTCTTGCCACTGTCGCTTTGGCTTGCTCTTTGGGGGTCTAAAGGCTTTTCATTCTGTAAAGCTGCTTTGTGACAATGTACTGTTGTAAAAAGCGCTATATAAATAAATAACTTGAACTTGAAATTACTTGAACTTTACAATCAGCATCTCCCTCAGCAACGCAATAACCACTCACAATACTGACAACCTTGAATCCGAACTGCAACTAAGTGCAATACTATGATAATATACAGGTATAATACATATGCAATAATATGTATAAACATAAATAAAATGCAATATATTTCTACTCAAGAAAAGGGATGTGCAATTCGTAAATTAAATATTCTTTATTAACTTGCTTTAAAATTTATTTATATTTATCCATCCATCCATCCATTATCTTCCGCTTTATCCTCTGTTAGGGTCATGGGGGTTCCCCATGCCCATTCAGGGGAGAAAGTTTCAGGCGCTGGCCAAATACACCCAGAACAGGGCGGAAATCTATCGCTGGGCACACACTCACTCACACAGACACGCACACAAACACACTTTATATGGGGCAATTTGGAGAACTCAATTGTGGGAGGAAACCGGAGAAATTGGAGGAAACCCACGCGGACACGGGGAGAACATGGAAACACCACCCAGATGGGGATTCGAACCGGGAATCCCTAGTGCTAAGAGAACGTGCTAACCACTAAGCCACTGTGCCACCCTTTTTATATTTATAGTTCCTTTAAATATTTTCTTGTAAAAATGCTTATATATTTTTATACTTCACTGTATTTAAATCTGCTATAACTATGCAAATTTCCCCTGTGGGTTAATAAAAGGTTATCGTCTCATCAACATACACCACCACAATATCAGTGTCATTGCACTAAGAATCCCTTCACCCAATTACTATATAATTCATATACATGTGCATACACATGCACTGGCCACTACACCCTGTTTTATAAGACAATTTAATACATTACTACATTAGAAACTGTCACCAACTGTCCGTTCTTCCCCGGGAGGAGGGCGGCTAACGCGGAGGTATTGCGTTCAGCCGCTCGCGCCTTGATGAGCGCTCCCGGGTACCGACCACGCGGGGAAGAATGCGTGCGTCGGTCCACGGCGAACGCTCCCACGGGATACGACCCACGCGGAGAAGGTGCGCAGCGCCGTAACGTGGTTAAACGCGGAAGGAGAGTCCAAACACCGGGATAAAAGCCAAAATGAGTAATTTAATAAAAATTGGTGTAGGGACACCAACAAAAATGGGGAACAAACGAACAACATAACACTGGGTATAGAAACCACAAAATAAAGACGTGCACCAAAGGGAAGGAAAACTCAGAATAAATACAAAAGGAACTAAACACGTGAACAAAACAAACCAATCACCCAACAGAAACCATTAAGGACACAAACGTTTCTGTTTGTGACAGAAACATTATCTGCCTTATTGTTTAACAATGTACATGTAAAATCCGGTAGAAGTTTGTATGTTGCTGCACAGTTTGTGTTAATCATAGTCTAATTCTTCATCCTTGCTTACAAAACACTGGAACACTGTTCACAGTATGCTGGCTGCTGGACAATTTTGATTGGTGAGTTATTCACAGTCCCCGGAGTATCAGAGAGGTGTTTAAAAACTCCAACACTGCAGTTTTCAATCCACTTACACCAGAGCAATAACCTACAACTAGGGCGTGGCAGCTCAGTGGTCAGGGTGATGAGCCAGCAATCTAAAGATTAAGGGTTCAAATCCCAAATCCATCAAAGCTGACAATGTGGGCCCTTGAGAAATGGCCTTTATTGCTCCAGGGATGCTTTATGGTAAACCCTGTGTTCTGACTCCAACCATCAAGTGAATTCACTTTGGAATACAAGCGTCTGCTAAATGACCACATGTAAATGTAATGTAAAAAACTACTACAACATCAGTGTCACGGCAATGTTGAGAATTTCCCTTGCTATTGCAGGTGCCATTCTAATATCAGATGTTTGATAGCAATTTATAAACTTCTAACCAAACAGATACCACATATTACCACTATATGTCATTGCAGTGCTCAGAATGATCCAACTCATAATATCTGATTTATGGTGTACGGTGTATTAGAGACCATTAGAGAACAGAGTAGGGGACTACAAAAATACAGAGAAACAGATAGACTACAGCATAACTGTAGATAAACTAATAAATAAGAAATACATAATATATAAGAAATACATAATATATAATAACCATGGTGGCTTAGTGATTAGGATGTTTGCATCTCAGCTGGGGATTCAGTTTTGAATCCCAATTTGGGTGTTTCCATGTGTCCATGGGGGTTTCCTTGGGGTTCTCTGGTTACCTCCCACAGTCCAAAAATATGGATTCATGGTAAATTGATGATATTGAATTAAAAAAAAGCAGAGTTTACCAAAACCTGCACCGAACATTGAACCCCAAATCATGACTAACTGTGAATATTTCACACTGGACCTCAAGCAATTTGGATTCTGTTCCTCACGTCTACTGTTTAGTAGATGATTAGTGTGTCACACTCTGATTGCCTCCATGGTATTCAAATTTTTTAAATTCCTGTTTTAAATAAAATTGTTTGAATTGTGGGCGCTGAATCTATAATCTATATCTATGAATATATATTCATTCATTAATTTGTCTTAATATATATATATATATATATATATATATATATATATATATATATAATATATATATATGTATATATATATATATATGTTATCTCAATAAGGACCTACGTTTTTATATATATTTTTATGTTTTAATTTTATTATTTTAATTTATTTACTTATTTATTTTTATATTATTTTCATTGGAATGTTTCAGACAGAATGGCGGCACGGTGGCTCAGTCAGCAATAGGGATTCCGTCTTACGGTCACCTCTCAGCACTAGGGATTCCCGGTTCAAATCCCAATCTGGGTGGAGTTTCCATGTACTCCCCATATAGAGTGTTTGTGTGTGTGAGTGTGTGTGTGCCCAGCGATAGATTGACGCCCTATCCTGGGTGTATCTCCCCAGCGCCCGAAACTTTCTCCCCTGGATGGGCATGGGGAATCCCCCTGCGATCCCCTGAGAAGCGGAAGACACTGGATGGATGGATGTTTCAGACAAAGTCTATTCTATAATTTGTATAGAATGTAAATTTTATGAGATAAAGGTATTCTCTATCAGGTTTAAATCTGGACTTTACTAAGGCTGAACTAAAACATGACTCTGATGGACTTCACAAACTACATCTTGGTGATCTTCATACTGTGTGCATAAGGGATGTCTGGTCATGATTTTTTTACTTCAGAGAACAGCTTTTTAATTGTGACAAACAAGCCTGTTCCTGCTTCAAAACATTGATTTCCCATAATGCTGCAGCTCACTATTAACAGCAGCTGAAATGGCTTTCATACCATAACAAATCTTCACAGGTGTTTTTAACAGTAAACACCTTAAAAGCAGATTTAATATTCTAAAGACCAGAAACTTTATTCTGTCCTTGTTCTTTTATAAACACCTATGACTACACAATACCTGTATTTTTATAAAATATTTTTTTAATATAGTTATTTTATTGCTTTTCTGAAGGTCCTGAATTCAGAGATTTCTTCAAAAAGGTTTTTTTCAAACATACAGTGCCTTGCAAAAGTATTCACCCCCCTTTACATTTTTCACATTTTGTTACCTCACAACCTGGAATGGGAAAAAGGGAATATTTGAGGGTCTGCATCATTTAATTTACAGACCATGCCTACAACTTTCAACATTTAACATTTTTTTTTTATTGTGAAGCAAACAACAAATAGGACAAAATAACTGAAAACATCAGTGTGCATAACTATTCATCCCCGTAAGTCAGTACTTTGTACAGCCACCTTTTGCAGCAATTACAGCTGCAAGTCGCTTTGAATAAGTCTCTATGAGCTTGCCACATCTTGCCACTGGAATTTTTGCCCATTCCTCATGGCAAAACTGCTCCAGCTCCTTCAAGTTAGATGGTTTCTGTTGGTGAACAGCAATCTTCAAGTCTGACCACAGATTCTCAATTGGATTAAGGTCTGGGCTTTGACTAGGCCATTCCAATATGTTTACACGTTTCCTCTTAAACCACTCAAGTGTTGCTTTAGCAGTATGCTTTGGGTCATTGTCCTGTTGGAAGGTAAATCTCCGCCCTAGTCTCAGATCACTGACAGACGTAAACAGGTTTTTCTCAAGAATATCCCTGTATTTAGCATCATCCATCTTCCCCTCGACTCGGACCAGTTTTCCAGTCCCTGCTGCTGAGAAATATCCCCACAGCATGATGCTTCCATGTTGATGGTGTTCTTGGGATGATGAGATTTCTTTGGTGGCCAAAAAGTTCAATTTTGATCTCATCTGACCACAGTACCTTCCTTCATACAGCTTGGGAGTCTCCCACATGCCTTTTTGCAAACTCGAAACGAGCTTCCTATTTTTTTAAGTAAAGGGTTTTTTCTGGCCACTCTTCCATAAAGCCCAGCTCTATGGAGTGTACAGATTATGGTCATATGGACAGATACTCCAGTCTCTGCTTGAGAACTCTGCAGCTCCTTCAGGGTTACCTTTGGTCTCTGTGCTGCCTCTCTGATTAATGCCCTCCTTGACCGGGCTGAGAGTTTTGGTGGGCGGCCCTCTCTTGGCAGGTTTGTTGTGGTACCATGTTCTTTCCATTTGATGATGATGGATTTGATGGTGCTCCGGGGGATCAGCAGAGATTTGGATATTTTTATCACTGACTTGCTTGGAGAGCTCCTTGGTCTTCATGGTGTTGTTTGGTTAGCTTAATGGTGTTGCAGCCTCTGGGGCCTTTCAGAAAAGGTGTGTATATACTGACAGATCATGTGACACTTAGATTGCACACAGGTGGCCTTCATTTCACTAAGCATGTGACTTCTGAAGGTAATTGGTTGCACCAGAACATTTTAGGGGCTTCATAACAAAGGGGGTGAATACATATGCACATGCCAATTTTCAGTTTTTTATTTTCATATTTTTTATTTTATTATTTTTATTATATATTAAAATTATTTATTATTTTATTTTTTTTATTTACATATATTTTTTTTCTCATTTCACTTCTAAAACGTAGACTATTTTGTGCAGATGCATCACATTCAATTCAGATTAAAAAAAAAAAAAAAAAATACAGGTTGTAATGTAGTAAAATAGGGAAAAATCCAAGGGGGTGAATACTTTTGCAAGGCACTGTAGTTAACAGTGAATGTCAAAAGTGGACATTTTTGTTTGAAAAGCTTTAGTTTTTTATTATCTTACCGATGATAGAAAAATAGGGACTTGCAGGTTCTTGGTCCTGTAAATTTCAGAATAGCTGCAGTTAGCATAAATGATTAGTTGCACTATAATCAACAAAGGTAATAGAGACCCCCAAATTTGATTTTATGACATCATTATTTAAGTTGCCCCCAGCATTCCTTCTTCATTAAAGGCTTTTTACAACATTTTGTGGTGAGTCTATGGGAATTTGCTTACAATCTCTGTTCTATTTCATCCCAATGGTACACAATAGCGTTTAGTTCTTACAGACCAGATTTACCCAACAATGCCTGTATGGACCTAGCGTTGTGCACTCGGGAATGCCATGTAATGCCAAACCATAACAAAAATGTTTTAAAACGGTTTCTACAAGACTGAAAGTATACAATCATCCTAAATGCAGAGCTGTGTGTTTGACTGTATATACCTATAGCAGAGGACATTAATCGCGGTCTGGGTCGGGACCCAGACATTGTTCAATGTGGACCCAAACTGATAAACTATTGTGAACAATTTAATTTGCACTGTTTATTTTAAGCAACATAACTTTTCACATCTTTATGACCGCAGTAAACTGCTGTAAATCCAATCTTGTGCATAATAAGATCACCAAAGGTGCTCCTCAGCCAATCAGATCTGTGAGATTTGGAAGCGCGGAACGTGCATAGGAGAGGTACGAAATGAGAAACAGTAGTTAAGAGGATAAACTGAGTCAAAGAAAGAGTAATTCAGATGACGTGCTCTAAAAAACAAAGGTTGAAAACTTAGAGGAACACAAGAGGAAAATAAACTATTAAGATGGGAAATTGTGTTAATGTAACAGGGCACCTGTTCTTCTGTTGTTCTGTTCTTGGAGTTAATTAACTCATTCATGGTCGTTAGTTTAGTTAATTAACTCTTTCCTTTCATTGGTTTGTTTTGTGCACGTGGTCGGGTGTCTGTGGGTATTTATTTCCAGTGTTCGCCTTCCCCCGTGCACGTCGTAGTTTTATGCTCGCTCGTTTTTGTACCTCTTGTTTTTTGGTGTCCCTACACCTTTAATAAAAATCCATGATTCTGCTACCTGCGTGCCTGGCTCCCTTCAGCGCATTAAGGCGCTGCAGCTCTGCGCTTCATCTGCGCAGCCGCTTTAAGTCGAGGTAGGCAAGCGTGACAGTTAACCAGAAGACTGTTTTACTTTGTTTATTAACATGCACTTTATGATTTACTTTGTTTCAAAAGCAATTTGTTTCATACAAATATGTTTACTTTTTATAAATAATTAATTCAGTACTGGATTGAATATTGTTAAAATATAGTAAACAATATTTTTATTTGTTTTGTTTTACATTTGATGACATAAAATGCTATATTATATTATTTTAATATAAGTTTGACAGAAATACTTGAATAATTGTATTAAGTTGTAAATCCCAATAAGTTTCTCTTTATAATGCATGTTGTTTCTGACCAACCAGAAACTAGTTTTTTTTTTAACTCATTTACCCTTGGACTGCATTTTATAGTCTTCTACCAGTAGAGATTTGTTTATCCTGATATATTTAAATCATTTCTTGTTTTCAGACTAATGTTGGACTGCATCAGGTTTGACAGAAAACCAAATAACTAATAATGGATAATCAACTACCAAATGCAGTTTAAATGTATCCATTATCTATCCATTATCTTCCGCTTTATCCTTTACTAGGGTCGCGGGGGGTTCCCCATGCCCATCCAGGGGAGAACGTTTTGGGCCCTGGGCAGATACACCCAGGACAGGGCGCCAATACATCACTGGGCACACACTAACTCACAAACACAAGCATACTCTATATGGGGCAATTTGGAGAATTCAATTAACTTTGATCCACTGTGAGAGGAAACCGGAGAAACGGAAGAAACCCACGCGGACACGGGGAAAACATGGAAACTCCACCGAGATTGGGATTCGAACGGGAATCCCTAGCGCTGAAAAGCAAACGTGCTAACCACTAAGCCACCGTGTCGCCCGCAGTTTAAATGTATGCATTTAAAACATTCAAGAATTAATTTTAGTTCTTGGTTAAGGTGAATTATAAACTAGACTACAGTGTTTTAATTGCTTGTTTCCTATTTAATTAAAGTAAGAGGCTGACAGGTATACTGAGGAGCAAGCATCGCTGTTTTGGGCCAGAACAAAGCAATGACTCAGTAGAAAGTTTTGAAAATTAATTAAATTACTCATCAGTGATTAAAGAAAATGTTTCGGTTGTTGTTTTGCATGTTAAAAAGGATCAGTGAAAGAACTAAAATGTTTTGTTAAAACAACCCAAGCAATTAAACCATTCAAAAATATAAGTTCAAAAATGTGTAACAATCAGAATTTACTATTCCAAGTTAAAATTTACTTTGACACAAAAATCTTAAATTGTAGCAGTTTATACTGATCCAAGGCATTAATTGGCACCAGATATTTAAAAAAAAAAACAAGCCCCCCCCCTGAAAATTTTTTTAAAATTTAAAAATTACTTGAATTAAGTGAATCAAGAAGTGAATACAAACAGAAATGTTTCTGTAAAAAACATCAGTTTTGGTTGCCAGACCACTGAAATGACTTGACTGCACTTAATTGTAATTTACAGTTTCAGTGGTTAATAAATTATTTACATGTATACAAGTTTTCAAGCTTTAAAGTGAATATTTCAACTAACTGACCTTAGGTATAACATAGAAAAAGTTATTATAAGTAAACAACACTGGTCTAAGAGGCAGTCAATAATTAGATGCCAGGGAATGGGTCAAATAGATCACACCAAATGTCAATGACTGTCAGAAACTGAAAAAATATATTATAAAAGAATCAGTTGCAGCTAAGAGAAAGTGTAAATTCATGTGCACATTTTTAAAAACCCACTGCTTTAAAGCCAGTAGCCTGTACAACTATACTTAATGCAAAACAAGCCTTTAAAAAGAAATTGTATTGCATAGGAATCTTAAACTATACAATGCTCAATTAAACTACAATAGTTAAAAAAAAACTTTTTGATACCTCAGAACTTAGAACAGTAGCATTACTTGAAAAAGTAAGTTACAGTCATTTATTGCAGGATAATACTTTTGATTCTAATTTACCTCGTCTACTTGGGCTTGGGTCTGCTGGAGTCGGCGGTTGCTGCTGAGGTTTGGAGCAGAGCCTGGTGGTCCTCCCTCCCCCTCTGGGGCTCCTGAGCCAGCAGCGGCATCTGGGGCCTGGGTAGACCTAAAAAGGAGGGCATTTGTGTCATTAAATAATAAAAACAATATGCTTAAGGATAGGCACTGCTGAGTTTCAAGTCACATGCAGTAATGCACAGTCACTACGCTTTTGCCATTTTTTTTTATCAGTTTGTGCTTTAATACATTTAGGCCAATGTATTCATCAGAAATATTGATTATTTTATGACCCACATTCAAAGGATTCTATAATCTGTACATGAAAATGTATTTAGGGTAGTATGTTGTATTTTAGTCTGGTTGTATTTGCCGACTCAGTGGGTATGCTCCTTCACATTTTGACGTCGTCAACAGAGTTAGGTGGGTTAATGCGGATTCGGGAAGGTGACCAGAAATACAAGAGTGTATTTTATATCAGAGCTACATTTAGCCTTTCAGAGATTAGGCTTCTGTTTGCTATATTATCATGAGAAAAGAAACGTAGCTGCTAAACACTACAAAAAGTAACACAACGTACAGCGTTGTTCTAATACATTCGTAAGTATTTACGGTACCTGCCATGCATTGCTAAAGGACACCTATGCGCATACACATCGTCTGTAAAGAAGATTACAGTAGACCCACACGGCTTTAATTCACATTTATGGTCTTATACATATAACGTCAAACACGTTACTACGGTTCTTATTATTAGTCGGGTGCCAAGATGGAGCAGTAGAAAACTGCGCATACTTACATATCGACAGGGGTGCGGATCAGCTAGACGGAGTCGTGATAGACTACTGTGTGTTTGTGTGCGGGAGTGTGCGCGCGCACGCGTGTGTGTGTATGCGTGTGTTTGGGGCGGGATGTGCGTTTAGGGAGGGAGGGCACGGATTATGCGTAGTAATATTTATACGACTATTTCTAACAGAATGCAGATCCCCGTAAAATGGAGAACGATTATGTTTTCTTCGCCGAAAAACGGTATTACTGTAAACGATGGGAAGCCGGAGACTCGAATGCGTCATTAATGAAAATGCTGCAATTGATAGGTCGGAGTGACGCCGCTTTTTCCGAATGAACTTTAACTTTAATGAACTGCACTTATAGAACGCGCACGGACGCTAAACGGTGCAGATTGTTATAAAATATATTATAATGTATTTAACTTCAAAGACTGCGGAGTAATATGTAAGTGCTTTGGCACGGATAAAGGACGTACACCCTATTCTCTCTCTCTCTCTCTCTCTCTCTCTCTCTCTCTCTCTCCCCTCTCTCCCTCTCTCTCTCATACCCCCCCCTCTCTCTCTCTCTCTCTCTCATACCCCCCCCTCTCTCTCTCTCTCTCTCTCATACCCCCCCTCTTTCTCTCCCTCTCTCTAACTGAGTTTTCTGTAGTCGGCGATTCACGGGACAGCACTGCGCAAAAAGTGCCCAGGCGTTTCACCCGTGTGCTAAAAGAATTTCACTCCCACGACGCAACGGTGATCATTAGCCAAGTCAGCGACACCGATCAGATGATCTACTGTAAATACCGATCCATTCGAATAGACTTCATATCATCTCTGCTTCATGTAGGTCTATTTTTAAGCTCATTACTCACATGTAATAGTTTACGACGCTACCCTCTTTATTCATTTAGAAGAAGAATTAACACCAGACTTACTAACCCAGCATCTACAAATACAATTAATATTTTTCATAATTACACATAGCAAAGAAATCCACAACAGAATACCTTAATGTGATTAACAATAAAATTGCATGCAGTTGAAAAAAAAAACAGACAGTAAGACACATCTAAAGATGTGTTGTGTTTATTACATTGCACAGTAGAGTAAAAGCAAACAGTAATATACTGTAATGCTGTTAGATTACATTGTGCTGTTAACCATATATATTATGCTGTATACAGTGCAAAGGGACATTTACAAATATTTTGAGATAGATTACAATATGAAAAATCACAGTAGTATACTGTAAATGGTATGTTAATATATATTTTATTACTGAATGTACTGTACATTGATTGGCAAAAAATGGTATATGGTATAGTACTTTGCACGTTCGCCTCTCAGCGCTAGGGATTTCCTGTTCAAATCCCAATCTGGAGTTTCCATGTTCTCCCCGTGTCCGCGTGGGTTTCCTCTGGGTTCTCCGGTTTCCTCCCACAGTCCAAAAACATGAATCAAGTCAATTGAGTTCTCCAAATTGCCCCATACAGAATGTGTCTGTGTGAGTGAGTGTGTGAGTGTGTATCTGCCCAGCGGAAACGTTCTCCCCTGGATGGGCATAGAGAACCCCCTATATAGGAGACCCTAATATAGGATAAAGCGGAAGATAATGAATGAATGAATGTTTGTCACCAATGTCTTAATTTTCCATACCAGCAAAGTTTGCCACAGTGGTGCTGAAGCACTGGAATGGAAACTAGTGCCACTAAGGATACCTCACTGTTGGAAATCCTCATTTATGCCCTATAGTGTGTACCTAGAAAGAGTGTTAGATACAGTTGCTGCCAGGGAGCAAGAGTGTTGCTTCATCAAGCCCATCCAATAAAGAGTATCAACATCTGTTGAAGAGCCTTGGTCTAGCTTGGTGCTTTAGTTGCTGCTTCAGTAGCTGCATAAGCTAAAGCTGCCAGAGAGTTTCTGTGATTTTTTAAGAAAATCTTCTCTAATGAGATGCATAGCATTACCAGCTGCCAGATGCTACAGTACCCACACCTTTGAGGTTCCATTCCATCCATTCACCCATCATGACGTGGGTTCTCAGTTTGCATACCTAGTATCTCTGGGTAAGGTTGTCCAGCTAGTAGAGGAGCTTGGAGGTCATGGGTCTTGTGACTAAGGAAATGGGCTGCTGGACATACTAAATGTGACTGACTGTCACTAATCTTCTAAATCAAGTTACTAAAGAGTAAACACCAGAAACAGATCATTGATCAAAGCTGTGTCTATGGACCAATCTTCCATTCTTGGTTAAGGATGTCTCAGTCAAACAGCTTCTTAAAGTCTAGAAAACACAGCTGAATATCTTAAACTCATGTTTCCTACAAGTGTAACTCCACTTAAACTAAAAGGAATGAAAGATAAAAGACTCGTTCCATGGTATAATGATCAAACACACTCACTAAAACAAACCACTATAACCATGGAGCGTAATTGGAGACAAGCTAAATTATAGGAATTTAGGGTTGCATGGAAGGACTGAGTATAAACATGCACTTAATGCAGCTAAGACTAAATATCATTCTGAATTAATAGAGGACAACAAAAAACAACCAAAGATTTCTCTTTAATATTATTGCCAAACTAACTCAGAATCAGATTCACAGGTTCACTTACAGTTTAGCAGCAATGATTTTATGAATTTCTTTACTGATAAAATTGAAAACATACCACTTAAATGATGTAATGCGCCATGTAGCGTAATCATTGAACGATCATAACATTACTTTATAGATTAGAAAACACTGTGGGCATTACAGAATCTGTACTCCAGTGGTTTAAATCTGACAGCTCGATATCAATTAACCTGTGTTAAAAATCAATGTTTTGTTTTTGCTAAAGTTAAATATGGTGTTCTGCAAGGGTTCTTCTTCAGTTATGAAATCACCACTATTTGCCCTATACTGTATATGTTTCCATTGTGATCAATCATTCATAAACATTGAATTAGCTTCACTTAGCTTATGCAGATGATACACAGTTATACATTTCAGCTAACCCGATTGATGTTCGTTCAATCAGTAGGCTCGAGGACTACATCCAAGATTTTAAAATGTGGATGTCAAAAAACTTCCCAGTGCCAAATTTAGATACAACTGAGGTACTAATAGTTGGACCCAAGGACAAAATTAATAAAGTTTTCAACACTGTGTCAAACTTCGGTAACTCTTTAATCAGACCCGGTTTGTCACTCTGAAAAACGAATTATCTGTAAATAATCTAGGTATCATTATTGATTCAGATCTCTCCTTTACAAAGCACATTTACAGTATTACTACAATTGCATTTTTTTCACCTTCGCAACATTTCGAGCCTAAGAAATATCCTCTCTATAATAAGTTTAGATTATTGTAATTCACTTCTGACAGGATGTTCTAATAAATCTTTACATAATCTACAACTAGTTTATAATGCGGCAGCTAGGATTTTAACTAGAACCAGAAAGTTTGATCATATCAGTCCTGTGTTATCAAACTTGATAACATAAAATTCTACATGGGCTCCACCGAATGTGAGTGAACCGATTTAACAGTAAAAGTCAAAATGAGAGCTCAGATCTCAAGGTGGAGGTTTACTTTTAGCTCCTAGAATAAATAAAATTACTGCTAAGGCTCCTCAATTTTGGAAAAGCCTTCCAGTTACTGTTTGTGATTCACAATAACTATCAATCTTTAAAAGTAGATTAAAAACACATTTATTTAATTTTGCATTTAATTATTAACCTGTAGATAAAGGTGTAGATCTTAAGCTTGGCGGTGTTGGGTTGGTGATCTGGGATAGTCTGTGCTGGCATTTCACCCCTTCACTTAGCTTATTATTAGTAGAGGGTGTGTCAATGAAATGATGCTGTTCCAGGAAGCACGCATTCTTCCCCGCGTGGTCGGTACCCGGGAGCGCTCACCAGGCGCGAGCGGCTGAACGCAGCTCTATCCCCGCGTTAGCCGCCCCTCCTTCCGGGGAAGAACGGACAATACATGACAGAAAGACGTGCCAACTATCTGGAGAGTTCCGGACATCTGGGGTCACCCACGTGTGCTGAGGACCAGACGCTGAACCACCGCTCCGACCGAGTCCGAGAACCGGGGATCGCCAGCGGCAGAGCCCGGCTACCGGAGGGCGGCAATCGTCGAGTCGGGACCGACTGAGGCCGTTCGCCATCGGTCCCGAGCACCAGAGGCCGCCCACTTCGGACTCGGAGCACCAGGAGGTGCATGCCCCAGCCTCGCAGCCAGAGGGCGTTGCTCTGCGCTGCGAGAGGACGCGTCTTCGCCGTCAGCTGGGAGCAACCGGCTGGTTCAGCCCGAGGGACTTGTTACCCCCCCCCCGTTTATTATTTTTGTTCTTTTTCTTTGGGTCGCTTTCCTTTTTGCGCGACCCTTGGGGTGGGGGTATGTCACGATCACCTGCTGCACCTGTCCCTCGTTGTCGGTCCTCATTGTCTCACTTGGGTGATTGGTTGGGTTAGTCACATGTTTAGTTAGTCTTCTATTTAATCTGTGTTATCCCGGTATGTTGCGCACGTCTTTGTTTTGAGGTTATGATACCCAATTGTTATGTTGTTCGTTTGTTCCCCATTTTTGTTGGTGTCCCTACACCAATTTTTATTAAATTATACCTTTTGATTTTATCCCGGTGTCTTGGACTCTCCTTCCGCGTAAAACCACGGGACGGCGCTGCGCACCTTCTCCGCGTGGGTCGTATCCCGTGGGAGCGCTCGCCGTGGACGACGCACGCATTCTTCCCCGCGTGGTCGGTACCCGGGAGCGCTCACCAGGCGCGAGCGGCTGAACGCAGCTCTATCCCCGCGTTAGCCGCCCCTCCTTCTGGGGAAGAACGGACAATTCGTGACACCTGGAGGTGTCATCAGCTCATTATCCATGGCTCTGCCGAAGCACCACGGCACTATGACAATTACTGAATGGAACTTGGATTTCTATTGGTCTGGCAGTCCTGCAAGATGCCCTATCTCCTATTGTTAAGCCCTATCCTAAGTTTTTTCAATTGATAAATATGGTCACCTGATCACTAAATAATCTGTACATGGCTACATTGTTAATGCCGCCTGGCCGCTCAAGGAGGATGAGTTGCCAACTGAGCCTTTGGTCCTCACAAGGACCTTAACATAACAACATTCATTCATTCATTATCTCCCGCTTTATCCTCTATTAGGGTCGCGGTGGGGTTCCCCATGCCCATCCAGGGGAGAACGTCTTGGGCGCTGGGCAGATAGACCCAGGACAGGGCGACAATCCATCACTGGGCACACACTCACTCACTCAAACACACTCTATATGGGGCAATTTTGAGAACTCAATTAACTTGATCCATGTTTTTGGACTGTGGGAGGAAACCGGAGAACCCAGAGGAAACCCACGCGGACACGGGGAGAACATGGAAACTCCACCCAGATGGGGATTCGAACCGGGAATCCCTAGTGCTGAGAGGCGAACGTGCTAACCACTAAGCCACCGTGCCGCCAACATAACAGGTCGTTTTTTTCTTGCCACTGTCGCTTTGGCTTTGAAGATTTAAAGGCTTACAACACTGTAAAACTGCTTTTTGACAAAATACTATTGTAAAAAACTGCTATTTAAATAAATTACTTAAACTTAGAAGGTCCGGAAATTGAGTGATGGGGAAGTGTGACAGCGACAGTGTTAATTAGACACTGGTGTGTGAATTGGATGCTGAGAAAACAAGGCAGAATATAAATCATCTAGCATTATGTCTGCCAATCATATAGTCATGATGATATGGCTTAAATGTGTTTTGTATAAGACAATTCCTAATTGATTCATCTGATTTAAATAATTTATTTTGTATATTTTCACTCCATGAAACTTGTATGCATCCATACGGTAAATTTTCGTAAGACAATGAGTGGAAAGCGCCTTTTAATACACCCATGGGAAACTATGAGTACCTGTCAGTGGCATTTGGACTCACAAACACCCCTGCTGTTTTTCTGTGACCTCAGCCGACCATCTCCATTAAAGGACAGTGATATTCAGAAAGCACTTTCCCCCAAATTTATGCACAGTGCCATTGTGTCTATGGCCAGAATCTTTTCTCATTGCCCCGCTTACCACTCACTTCACCCAGGACCACTATGAAGCCACCATTCTTTTTTGTACTAACGGACTACCACAATAAACATTCGTTGAACTTTGCTTCGAGTAGACTTAGCATCTTAATTTCCATGGCTACAGTTAGGATGTACTTCATGCTATCATTTAAGGGTGTATTTACCACATTTTAAACCTAAAGAGTCCTCCCTTTGCAGGAATTCTTTGCTTTTTCATTCAGAATCTTTGTTCTTGTTCAACCCAATTGAATTTGAATGGGTTATGGTCAGAAATCAATTCCAATTATAATATAGTCTAGCTGTTTATTGAAATGATTTCACACCAAACTCACATAACCATGACCTTTTTATTTGTAAACTAGGGCACAGTTATGCTGCAACAGACAGGGGCTTTAACTGAACTGTTTCCATAATTTTGGATGCATTTAACTGGTCAAAATGTGTTAGTGTGGTCTAAGTGCTTGATTTTATACACATTTGGCAATGTGAATAAATGAACACCCAATTCTATGGCCATTTATTAAACATTAACAAATACATCTTTGTTAGTCTCCTTTACTTTGTTCTTTAAAGAGGAACACAAATGGTATTATTTGGGTGGTAGATGAGTGGCAACACTGGTGTGTTAGTGTACATTGCAATAGTTTATTAGTGTCCCTTCTGGAATGAGAATGATCTACCAACCAAAAAGCCTCAATAATACTACTACTACTACTACAATAGTACTACTGTGTCTGATTTACTAGTACCAGAATGACTAACGTATTGCCTCATAAGTGTCAATGCTGAAAATGATCCACCAGCCAAATAATACTTGTTCTCTTGTGGTGCTGATGATTAGAGAAGACGAGTGAGTATGAGGGCTAACACAGAGTAAAGAAAAACATACAAAATGCATCTATATTTTACTGCAATTTCTCCCAGGGGATTAATAAAGTATTCTGATTCTATGTGGAACTGATGAAATGGACAATGAGTGACGAAGCAAGAACTTTTAACTATTAAAGTAAATATAATTACAAAGAAACACTGTAGTCCATATGTTTCTTTGGATACTATTTTGTTCCCTTTACTTTGTTCAATAATGGTCAGTTGGGTCCTGCCAAAGGTTTTAAACAGTTTTCATTCACTGTGCAATCTATAAAACTCCTACCACCACATCTACCTCATTATTCCAAGATGCTGATGTATTTGAGACAGTAGTTCCGTTGCTGCAATCTTTGTATTAGTCATTTTTTAATCCATTATCAGCGCTCACAGGATGCAGTTGACAGGTTGTTGGCAGCGGAACATTTTTGGTTGTTGGATTATTTTCAGTCCAACAATGACATTGAGATGTTTAGAAATTCCATCATGACTGCTTTGTCTAATGCAATCTATTCATTGCAATACACTTTAAAATACCAACACCATGCCAATGGCACTGCAGCTTTGTGTATCATCTATCACCAAAATAATACCTGCTTTGTTTGTCTTGGAGGTCGTCTGGACTGTAAAACTACAAAGCATCTAAATGGTATTTAAACTAAAAATAGATGCAAAATATGGAGGTTTAAGTAATACAGTAAAGTGTCCGAAGTGTGTGTGTATGTGATTTACAAGCATTGAGCAGAGATTGACAAAACATATGCCATTGCACTATTATGCTTAAACCCTATTTTAAAACCATGAATGTAGTATCATGACATAGGCAGTTCCAAAAATGTAGGCAGGCAAAGTGATACATACATATAACTATTATACATTCATGGCAATTATACCTTCATAAAACATTTAGTCATTTACATTTACATTTAGTAATGTACAGAAGCTTTTATCCAAAGCGACTTTCCAAAGCAAGAACACCACAAGTCAGTAGTTAAGGAATTTTCAAACATCATCATAAATCATTATCCTATCCTGCACCCTACCCCTTTCTGTACATCAGGTGTATGTGAAAGAGGTGTGTTTTCAGGTGTTTCTTAAAGATGGCAAGTGACTCCGCATTACAGACAGAGTTTGGAAGATCGTTCCACCATTTTACAGTGGTGAATGCAACAAAGTAAGAATTATCACCAGGAATCCCCAGAGGACAATCATGACTAGAGCGAAGTGAAAGTGTTGGAGTGTATTTTAAAAATATAAAGTGAAGGTAAGAGGGTCAGATCCAGAAATGGTCCTGTAGGACAGTCAGTGCCTTGTACTGAATGCGAGCAGCTACAGTGAGCCAATTGAGAGTAATGAGTAGTGGGCTGACATGAGTTGTTTGGGCTGGTTGAATACAAGTCAGGCTGCAGAGATTTGAATCAGTTGTTAAGGCTTGTTTGTGCAACCTGGGAGACCAGCAAGCAGAGCATTACAATAATCAAGCTGGGATAGGATAAGGGCTTGAACTTTTATATAATAATGAGTCAGAGAGAGTAGTTAATTAATGCAGCAGTAGCTGTTATACAATGTCTTACTTCCTGCATTTTAAGTGTATACAGGTATAAATGGTATAGTACAATGTACCACACATAAATATTTAATGTAGAATGAATAATGTAATGGCAAATAATTGACATGTGTAATAGAGAACTCTGTGATTGCAACTTAAAACAACAATGAAATAACCATATTCTCTGTAGAAAGAATCTCTAATGAGATCCACAATGCTTTAAAGAAGCTTAGCAATTGTTAAGCTTTGGATATTGAAAAACTTTGGATATTGAAAATTAAGTCTCTGTTTTGGCTGTTTGTTTCGGATCTAATTGGCATATTCACATGATGTGGACACATCTTATTGTCCAAAAATATGAGAGCGCATTAAGATTGCTAAAATTGGCCCCATGTACAGAAAGTTGCCATCAATGATAAGTGTAACAAGTGCCTAGTGCACCTTATTTTTAGGTTAATTAACTTGTGTTCATGTTCGGCATTTTAGTTAACTTGTTTTGTTCATTGGTTTGTTTTTGTGCATGTGTTTAAATGTGTTTTTGAAGGCTAAAATAAATTTATTTGGTTTGTATTCTATGAAAGTGGGTCGCGACTTAATGACCATGAAAAAAATGTGGGCTGAAACCAGTTGAGAACCCCTGAGCTAAAGTATACTTTATTATTAAAACACATCACTTTGATATGTTTACACTGGCCACCCTGCCTGTGTGGACCAAGTATGTATGTACTCTATGGTGATATAATAATGGCAGAACAGGCAAACCCCAACAGATTTTGTTTGCTGTTCCTGAGATTTACGGTTGCTTATGCATTATCAGGGGCAGTGGAGAACTCTCAATTTAAAAGGTGTTCATAAGCTCATAGAGCACATAAGCTGTTCACCACTAGCACCACTGTGATTGGTTGGGAGCACATGCAATACACCTCTCTCAGTATGAACACAGCTAATTTGCTATTTTTTTTCCTTTAGCACCTCCATTATGTACATGCAGAAACATTAGCAATCATATCTGAGATGATAAGGTGAGGCTTTTTTGTCACTTGCTAACTATTAACCACAAGCATTTTAATGTCATTTTAAAGGATGTTTTTTACAACTAAAATGTTTGACATGAAATGTAACATTTAATGGCAGCTTTAACTTAATAAAAATATTAACTATCATAATTTTGTATCACGGGCAGCACGGTAGCTTAGTGCTTAGCACGTTCGCCTCTCAGCGCTAGGGATTCACGGTTCGAATTCCAATCTGGGTGGACTTTCCATGTTCTCCCCGTGTCCGTGTGGGTTTCATCTGGGTTCTCCGGTTTCCTCCCACAGTCCAAAAACATGGATCAAGTCAATTGAATTTTCCAAATTGCCCCGTATAGAGTGTGTCTGTGTGAGTGAGTGTGCCCAGCGATCGATTGGCGCCCTGTACTGGGTGTATTTGCCCAGCGCCTGAGACGTTCTCCCCTGGATGGGCATGGGGAACCCCCCCGCAACCCTAATAGAGGATAAAAGCAGAAGATAATGAATGAATGAATGAATGAATTTTGTATCACACATGCTACTGAGGTATAACATTGATGTTTAAAAACATGGTGAGAACTTAGTGTAACAGGCTATTAATTGGCTTAATGTTATTACACATCAATGCATTCCCCAAGCAACAAGACGAATCTGCCTTGAACTATCTGCATCACACAAGTAACACAGGGTAGATCAGACACTGGGTACTGTATTAAACATCAAAAACCTCTGCCTTTACTTCCGCCTTCCCCAGAGCAGATCAATTTTGAAATAAGTTGTGAGCCTTCTGTCAGCCTCAATTTTGCCAGTGTCCCCTGTTATAGGTTATTAAAGGGATCCTGTTAATTATAGTTTAAGACTTGAATTAAACTAAGAATTATTGATTAAGACTGTAATTTTATTGTAATGGAATGGAATTAATGTAAGGCTATGGAATTTTCCAGGTTTGCTGAGTAAATGAAGGACTGTTTTGGGTATCACAGTATATTTCATTGCTTGCAGGTTCTGGGAACAGATTTTTCTTCCTCAGTCTTTCTTCCTCTTCTTCATCTTCCATTGGGTTTGAGGTTACAAGTGATGATTTTCTGAAAAAAAGATGGAAACATTATGAATGACTTGTCATTAATCTGATATTATTAATTTATCTATTTTTGATTAGCTATTTCTTATGTGCTGCAAAGCGATCTGTAAGCATAATAAATTAGCTAAATACAAAATATGGCATATGTCTAAACATTAATTTTACCATTCTATTTCATTTTAAACTACAGTGGAACCTCCGTTTTCTGTTTGCTAATATGTTTGCAAACAATCTAAAATCGATGAAAACTAAGACACCTACGGTATTTCCATTTAAATAAATGGAAATCCAATTAATTTGTTCTAGAGACTCCAAAATACATACCAAAACACATTTTACAGAGAATAATGCAAATAGTGCAAATACTAAAAACAGAACAAATGAATACTAAAAACAGAAGAAAGAAATTATATATATACAGTGGGTTGCAAAAGTATTCATACCCCTTGAACTTTTCCATATTTTGTCACATTACAACCACAAACATAAATATATTTCACTGGAATTTAATGTGAAAGACCAACACAAAGTGGTATACAATTGTGAAGTGGAAGGAAAATTATACATGACTCAACATTTTTTTTACAAATAAAAAACTGAAAAGTGCGACGTGCAAAAGTATTCAGCCCCCCTGAGTCAATACTTTGTGGAGCCACCTTTTGCTGCAATTACAGCTGCAAGTCTTTTAGGGTATGTCTCCACCAGCTTTGCACATCTAGTGACTGAAATTCTTGCCCATTCCTCCTTGCAAAACAGCTCAAGCTCAGTCAGATTGGATGGAGAGCGTTTGTGAACAGCAGTTTTGAGATCTTGCCACAAATTCTCAATTGGGTTTAGGTCTGGACTTTGACTGGGCCATTCTAACACATGAATATTCTTTTTTTTTAAACCACTCCATTGTAGCTCTGGCTTTATGTTTAGGGTCGTTGTCCTGCTAGAAGGTGAACCTCCGCCCCAGTCTCAAATCTTTTGCTGACTCCAACAGGTTTTCTTCCAAGATTGCCCTGTATTTGGCTCCATCCATCTTCCCATCAACTTTGACCAACTTCCCGGTCCCTGCTGAAGAGAAGCACCCCCAGAGCATGATGCTGCCACCACCATATTTGACAGTGGGGATGGTGTTTTCAGAGTGATGTGCAGTGTTATT
The DNA here is from genome assembly GCA_019802505.1 of Corydoras sp. C115. Taxonomy (NCBI): domain Eukaryota; kingdom Metazoa; phylum Chordata; class Actinopteri; order Siluriformes; family Callichthyidae; genus Corydoras; species Corydoras sp. C115. The sequence continues at coordinate 1,295,698 of JAFMOC010000098.1, read as the reverse complement.
TCTCCGCCACACATAGCGTTTTGCATTGTGGCCAAAAAGTTCAATTTTGGTCTCGTCTGACCAAAGCACCTTCTTCCATATGTTTGCTGTGTCCTCAACATGGCTTCTGGCAAACTGCAAACGGGACTTCTTATGGTTTTCTTTTAACAATGGCTTTCTCCTTGCCACTCTTGCCACTCTTCCACGACTAATTGTTGTCCTGTGGACAGTTTCCCCCACCTGAGCTGTGGCTCTCTGCATTTCATCCAGAGTCACCATGGGCCTCTTGGCTGCCTCTCTGATCAGTGATCTCCTTGTTCGGCCTGTAAGTTTAGGTGGACGGCCTTGTCTTGGCAGGTTTACTGTGGTGCCATACTCTTTCCATTTCCGGATGATGGATTGAACAGTGCTCCGTGAGATGTTCAAAGCTTTGGAAATCTTTTTATAACCTAAGCCTGCTTTAAACTTCTCCAAAACCATATTCCTAACCTGTCTGGTGTGTTCTTTGGACTTCATGATGCTGTTTGCTCCCCAATATTCTCTTAACCAACATCTGAGGCCGTCACGGAGCAGCTGTATTTGTACTGAGATTAGATTACACACAGGAGGACCCTTTTGAGTCATTAGCACTCATCAGGCAACTTCTGAATGCAATTGGTTGCACTCAGGGAAAAGGGGGCTGAATACTTTTGCACGTCGCACTTTTCAGTTTTTTATTATTTGTAAAAAAAATGTTGATTCATGTATAATTTTCCTTCCACTTCACAATTGTATACCACTTTGTGTTGGTCTTTCACATTAAATTCCAGTGAAATATATTTAAGTTTGTGGTTGTAATGTGACAAAATATGGAAAAGTTCAAGGGGTATGAATACTTTTGCAACCCACTGTATATATATATATATATATATATATATATATATATATATATATATATATATATATATATTATATTATGTCATTTAATAAATAAAATTTTACAGAAAGGCATTCACATTTCTCCCCATCGAACAGTTTTTTAACCTTCCATTTTTCACCACAATGGAACTTATCGTGGATGGTGACTCTAGCCCTCTTTGCTGGACTCCCTGGTTCCCTGTGCATCCGATTTCTGTGCTCCTGTTCTGTTTATTAATTAATGAATTAGTCTTAATTTATAGGAAATCTATTCCATCCACTATAAAAAAATAAGTAATTCTAGACATTAAAGCCATACATGTTTGATTGATTGTACCTGCTTTTTCATTAACTACTGACTTGTATTTTTCTCTCAAGCGCTTTAAATAAAGGTGTCTGCTAATAATTAAATGTAATGTGAATGTAAAGTGGCATTATCAGCATGCCACTGAGCAACATGACATAACAAAAACACTGCTGTGAATTTCCCCATTGTGGGACTAATAAAGGCTTACATTACCTTACCTTACCCTACCCTACCCTGCCCTGCCCTGCCCTGCCCTGCCTTGCCTTACCTTAATTCTTAAATATTATATATTATCTTATGGCGGCACGGTGGCTTAGAGGTTAGCACGTTCGCCTCTCAGCGCTAGGGATTCCCGGTTCGAATCCCAATCTGGGTGGAGTTTCCATGTTCTCCCCGTGTCTGCGTGGGTTTCCTCTGGGTTCTCCGGTTTTCTCCCACAGTCCAAAAACATGGATCAAGTCAATTGAATTCTCAAAATTGCCCCATATAGAGTGTGTCTGTGTGAGTGCTTGTGTGCCCAGCGATGGATTGGCGCCCTGTCCTGGGTCTATCTGCCCAGCGCCCGGGAGACGTTCTCCCCTGGATGGGCATGGGGAACCCCACCGCGACGCTAATAGAGTATAAAGTGGGAGATAATGAATGAATGAATGAATATTATCTTATATAACAGTAATACTCCTCTTGTTACAACTTATTGCTTTAGAAACTGCAGGTTAATATCTGTAGTTTTGATCTCTGGACTTGGTTTGACTTTTTGTAGTTTTTTTAAATCACTGATTAAACCTTTAATAGTATGATGTGGATTTTTATATAAAATAAGCAGTTGGCACTTTGTAGTAGATTGTGCAATTATAATTAACATTTGCTTTACTGAAATAGATCATACCAAATAATAATAAATAATACCAAAATAATTCAATGTCATTTCACTGTTGCTGTTTACCTGTCTCCACTCTGTGTGATGAGCCTCCTACATGTCTCCATCTGAACATCCAGACCACGCTTCATACTGCACATCTCCATGTATTCTTGGAGGTGTCTGTTCATATCTGACTTGGCTGTAGCTAGTTCCAGCTGCAACAAATGCAGTGTATGTGTGGCACAAACAGATACAATTACAAAATTGTGCTAGGTGACCATTTTGATAATTACTGCATTATTATCAATTAAATATTCTAGAGGACAAGCATAATTAATTAAATTGTGTGGATAATAAAGCTTGACAACCATTGTTTAATATTCATCCATTGTGTATTGATAATGTAAAAGTAGAACCAAAAATATTAATCCAGCATCAACCTTAACACCATGAAAGTACAGCTGAATACATTAAATATGTTAAATGTTTTATAAAACCGCATACAACATAAAGCCAATTAGACTGAAAAAGTAAAAATAAAATAGTACAACAACCAAGTACATATCAAATCAAACTACTCAGACAACAGAGTAAATAAACTGTATGACTTAATAATTTAGCTTAAAGTGAAATGTATACTGATAAGTAAATAATCTGATGTGGCTTTTTAATGCTTAAAGACATCAATGCTTTACTCCATAAATTAAATATTATCATAACCTTAATTAAAAAAAAAGTACATTGAATTACAAAAGACCAACTTATGCACCTATTAGTGAACCTTTACCTGACTAACTGAAGCACCCGAGAATGAATATACAGTACTTCATTTCAACTGAAGATCTGAATGCTCTGGGCAAATTCATTTGTATGAATTTTGGTCACATTACATATCAAAATATCTTATGCATGGAAACTGTTTGTAATCTCATCGCCTAGAAAATAAATCAGTTTTTTAAATGGTGTTTATTAGAGGTTAAGTTAAAAGCTGTTTTTTCCTATTTAGTAGACACTTATAATGTTTAGAAATATTCCACAGTGTCCTACGATTGTTATGAAATGCAATTTAATTAACACATTTTATGCTGTCCACCTTTCCCCTCTCCAATTTTGTGGGCAGGGTTCTTCATAAAACAAAAGTTCTTGTTTTAGCCTCACACCACAGCCATCTGGGTTTGAGCACCAGGCCAGAACCACCACTTTAGAGTTTAGAACATGACAAAATTTTGAAATGCAAAATACATACGGAATACAGAAAAAAACATTGTAATGCAAAATACAAGTTATGAAAAAACTTTAAATGTTTGAAATTCCATACCTCAATTTGATCTATGGTTTCTTGATAATCCTTCTCTCGAGTCTTAAACAATGATTCGGTGTCCTTTATTACCTTCTCTATAGACTCATCCTGTGCGGGAAGATAAAGAGAGGGATGAACAGCTTGTAATTTATCTTTAGTACATCAAAAAGTTAACTTTTTGACTAAACATGATCTCTATCTTTTCTCCCTCTTTCTTTTAAATAAATAAATAAATATGATCAACTCTCTGGTTGTAAATTAAATATTCAAAACATATCCAAAAATTGATTATTTCCCATGATAAACACAACAGCATGCATCAGCTTCTGTGTTTTGTGTATCTTCATTTCTGAGTGAAATATAATATAGTGTAAGCATCCAAAATAAAACTACAATGTCTAAAAAAGCTGTGTTCAGTTTATTATGCTCTGGTTAATATCACTTGGAAAATCCTTAGAAAACAAGGACTATTTTGTAAGGGGGGTAATAATATCGCCCTCAAATGTATGTATATAATGTATGTATATGTATATATATATATATATATATATATATATATATATATATATATATATATTTTTTTTTTTTTTTTTTTTTTTTTTTTATTATATGTCATTTAAATGTGAATTTGTTGTGTACCTTGATACAAAGGCATCTGTTGTGCTAACCTTAATAAAATGAAAGGATAACTGTTAACTGAAATAAACTAGGAATTTAGGCAGGGCTATATTTATTTATTATATTTTCTATAATATCCTAGTTGTTAAGGAACAATTCTGCTTAGTGCTAATTATCCTACTAATCTACTTCTGATACAAACTGTACAGCTATAATTTAGCTACTACAAAATGTTTCTAATAATACATATGTACAACTATTTACAGTACATGATTTTAATTTATTTCTGTGTTGTACAAAACATAGACCGTAGTTTGTTGATGTAGCAAATGACAAATCAGTACCTCTCCTTGATTGTCTACACCTAATGTATAGCCAGAAAAATCTTCCCAAAGCAGAAGAGTCTCCTCAGATTCCTCCCATGCCAGACTATCACAGTCATCCTCAAATTCACACTCACGTCTGCAAAACACACACATCACAAAGGCTATGAAGAAAACATATAGAGAAATGGGTTTTATTTGGATTTGAAAATCCATCTGTCCATCCATCCACTGATGCAACATTAATTAAAGATTCCTTCTGTTATTTTACAGGGAACTGTGATCCTGAAATATGGAGACTACCAGAAAGAAAATCAACCAGTTCTTTCAGATTAAACTAATAGCATACACCCAGATGAAGTCTATTAAATATACAAGCAAGCCAGTTAAATAGGAGTAATATCCTCTCCCTCATGGGTGTTCGTTCTGTTCTGTGTTCTAGTACTCAATGCAAAAGTGGCTAATACAAAAACTAAATACGAGAGGGTCAGTAAGAGAAAGACATTTGGTTTATAGCTGATTAAATGAATTTGTGTCAGCCAACATAAAAATATACACATTCAGCAATACACTTTCCAGGCACATGGTTATTAGAAACTCCTGTACATAATAATTTTTGTAATTATGTCATTAAATAGCCATGTGGCAGTAATATGTTATGTTATTTTTACATAAGCCATCATAATGAAGAAAGAATAATCTCAGGAATTTAGACTGCAGCATGATTGGTTTAAGCTGACAGAAACATTATGGTAACCTAGATAACTCTAAAACTGTAACTATAACTGTAAAATTGTGGTGAATGAAAATCACATTGAACATGAATAAAAGTAAGACCCTTTCCAGGATTAGTATGATGATTGGCATTTGGGCATGAACCCAAATGCCAGAAATGAAATTATAATTAGTGGTGCTAAACAATAAATAATGAAGAGGCTTAAATGAAAATTATACGTAGATTGCTGCCATTGGTGGTTGATGTAATAAAAATAAATGGAAGATTCATGAGCTGGTGTGCCTGATACATCTATATGACATATTTTTTTTCTTAAAAAGAGATTGATTAATTTGATTAAGAACTCCTTTTCTATTGCCATTGAAGCTCATTCCGAAAGTCTTGCCCAGTTAAAGGCATAACTTTTAATGTCCACTGTAAATGTCCGCTCACCAAAAGTACACTCCAATTAAAGGGCGTGAATACACTTGACATAACCTAAGCCCACTAAAAAGCATGGGTGTTGCCAACTTAATGGGTGTTGCCAACTTAAAATCTTAAAATAAATTCTCATTTTTAACTTGTAAATTTGCTGTTAAAAATTCATTTCAAAACTACAATTTGCAATTTTCAGATTTCAAAAATTTATATGATAAAATCAGATGAAGCCATCAAACCAGACATGTCGTTAGACCTCGGCTTCTGGAGCTATAGCCCAGGATCAAATGAGAGCAGCGTTCGCTGGCTGCTTCTCCTCCAGGAGCGATACCGTATGATTGAGTCACCATCAGCTGTTTGTGTGTGTATGAGGGAGACAGATTTTTTCCGCCAGTAGCGGGAGTAAAGTTACCGTAACTGTATGTTGGCTGTAAAGAGCACCTTCTCAAGTTTCAGAAACCGTCAGAATTTTTCTGAAGGTGCAAACTGTCACAAAGTTACGGTATTTCAAAGAAAATATCCATCATAGTCTCATCTGCGACTGACTCGTAAAACGGATTCATGCTTTTCTGCCGAAGCTCAAGTTCGTTTATTCAAAGATTTTTAGGCAATACAATCATTTATTATAACTGAATGTGCTATCCACTGCTGACAAACATATTCACATTCATAATGAATGATCAAACAAAATGAATGTAACAACAGTTTGAAAAATGGATAAATACACTTATGAAAGGGCACTTTTTAATGAGGACATTTAATGAGGAGCCCCAGATGTTTCTAAACCCTAAAAACATCAAACGCAACATTTAACTGATTATCATTTAACCAATCATTACTGTGCTTGTCGGGCAGCATGGCTTAGTGGTTATCATATTTGCCTCTCAGCGCTAGGGATTCCCGGTTCAAATCCCAATCGGGGTGGAGTTACCATGTTACCATCTGCCCAGCGCCCGAAACGTTCTCACCTGGATGGGTGTGGGGAAGCCCCCGTGATCCTAGTAGAGTATTAAGCGGAAGATATTGGATGGATGGATGGAACTGTGCTTGTGGCGGTGAAAACAAAGGATGAAACCAAATGAGGTAAATGTATGTAGCATAGTGTGAAAAAAATATACTAAATTACACAAATTTCAGTCACTCTAATATGTTACCTAATTCCCCTTTAAATGCAACTAATTCAACCTCACTCCCATAGAGTGCAGTGTCTTCAGAATTAGCACCATTGTGTATTGTTGTATGCACCAAGTGTGCATTTATAAAAGCACTTTAAACATTATTAAGCTGTTTAGTGGGAGGGGGGTTCAAGAATTAATTAAAATATAGTGAAGCTTGATCATTAATTAGCACACAATACTTTATAGTTTATGTTTAAGTTAACATTTTCTGTATTGAATGATATTGTTGTATGCTAAACATTCACTAACAACAAAAGTCAATTCCAAATTTGATACTCACCTACCAAATATTGTCTGTATGTAACAGATTTTATAAAATGCACTATTTAAATTCAGCTAATGAAAAAAAAATTAACAAATTAAGCTGTTGTGTGAAATGTGGGACACCGGGGGTGGGTTGCAAAAGTATTCATACCCCTTGAATTTTCCATATTTTGTCACATACAACCACAAACATAAATATATTTCACTGGAATTTAATGTGAAAGACCAACACAAAGTGGTATACAATTGTGAAGTGGAAGGAAAATTATACATGAATCACATGTTTTTTAAAAAAAAAAACCTGAAAAGTGCGACTGCAAAAGTTTCATAGTCAATACTTTGTGGAGCCACCTTTTGCTTTACAGCTGCAAGTCTTTTAGGGTATGTCTCCACCAGCTTTGCACATCTAGTGACTGAAATTTTCTCCTTGCAAAACAGCTCAAGCTCAGAATGATGGAGAGCGTTTGTGACAGCATTTTTGAGATCTTGAAATAGTGGGTTTAGGTCTGGACTTTGACTCCATTCTAACACATCTTTTTTTTAAACCACTCCATTGTAGCTCTGGCTTTAAGGGTCGTTGTTCTGCTGGAAGGTGAACACCCCAGTCTCAAATCTTTTGTGACTCCAACAGGTTTTCTTCCAAGATACCTGTATTTGGCTCCATCATCTTCCCATCAACTTTGATTCCCGATCCCTGCTGAGAGAAGCCCCCCAGAGCATCTGCCACCACCATATTTGACAGTGGGGATGGTGTTTTCAGAGTGATGTGCAGTGTTATTTCTCCGCCAACATAGCGTTTTGCATTGTGGCCAAAAAGTTCAATTTTGTCTCGTCTGACCAAAGCACCTTCTTCCATGTTTGCTGTGTAACATGGCTTCTGGCAAACTGCAAACGGGACTTCTTATGGTTTTCTTTTAATAATGGCTTTCTCCTTGCCACTCTTCCATAAAGACCACATTTGTGTAGTGCACGACTAATTGTTGTCCTGTGGACAGTTTCCCCCACCTGAATTATTTCATCCATTCACCATGGGCCTATCAGTGATCTCCTTGTTCGGCCTGTAAAACGGCCTTGTCTTGGCAGGTTTACTGTGGTGCCATACTCTTTCTATTTCCGGATGATGGATTGAACAGTGCTCCGTGAGATGTTCAAATTTGGAAATCTTTTTATAACCTAATGCTTTAAACTTCTCCAAAAAAATATTCCTAACCTGTCTGGTGTGTTCTTTGGACTTCATGATGCTGTTTGCTCCCCAATTTTCTCAACCAACATCTGTGGCCGTCACGGAGCAGCTGTGTAAATTAGATTACACACAGGTGGACCCTTTTGAGTCATTAGCCTCTGCAATTGGTTTGCACTCAGGGACACTGCTGAATACTTTTGCACACTTTTCAGTTTTTTATTTGTACAAAAAAATGGATTCCCATAATTTTCCTTCTCACAATTGATCCGGGGTCTTTCACATTAAATTCGGGAAATATATTTATGTTTGTGGTTGTAATGTGACTTGGAAAAGTTCAAGGGGTATGAATACTGACACTGTAGCGCCACACTGCTTTGCACACCGTGCACAAGGCTTCCCATTTGTCTCGATCCGGGCTGACATTTAACTGACACGCAGCGCCCTGCGTCCCTAACATGAATGAAGGTAATTTAAAAGCCTCACGTTTAAAAAAAAAACAGGACGTAAAACACGGACATGTCCCGGGAATCACGGACGTATTCATATAATGGACATTAAGACACGTTCTCTATCACTGCTATTTTCCAGTTAACAACCCAAAACAGCATGAAGCGCGCTCTGCCGATCTCATAGTGTTACGTTGCACCGTTATGTTGATTCACTTCAAAACTAAAGAAACTCGAGATGTTGTAGTGATTTATCTTCAGCTTCATCCTCATCGGTGACTCCAACATGTTGAGTTTCAGGTGGTGTATCATCACCGTGGTGCTCTGTGCGGGTCAATTCATGTTCGCAGAGCTCGCATGTTTCACGTTCTTTATTTGTGTGCAGTGTGACGCTCCCGCAGTTTTGATTTAAACGGAAGCTTTTTCTGTGTTGGCTGTGTTTCATTTGTGCGATTTATCAATTTGTTTTGCAGACTCCGCCTCTTTCTGTTCAACCTGCTATTCCAGCATTATTGAAGCACTGCGGGTGACGTAAGCAGTTACGACATTACAAGTAACGCGGAAATAGTGCGACCCAATGAATTGATAATGGAAATTCATTATCGACACTTTGGATAATACATTTTTATCGATTTTATCGATTCGTTGTTGCAGCCCTAATGTCAACCAATAAACTGCAGAAACGCTGCCAACATGTTTTCCTAAACTCTGACCAGCTCATTTCAACCAAAACTCTTAGCTAGAAATTACCAACAAGTTACAGTGTGTTATCGCACTACCATCATCACATAACGCAAAATATTATACTTGCTATATAGCACGTTGAGTACTTACCAGAAACACAGTTAAATAACTGACTGTGGATCTGTAGAACTATACTTACACATACACTTACCTCATCTGGCTTCATCTTTCCTACCTCAGTGAGATTATATTTATTGATTAGAATAATTTTGAATGCCAAAATAACTATATAGTTAGTGCCTCCCTATTTCTGATATTTTCATAAAACTACTTGACTGGTGAAATTTTTAAGAATATTAAATCTTAAAAATTTAATATTCAAATTTATAAATATTCATTCATTATCTTCCGCTTTATCCTATATTAGGGTCGCGTGAGGTTCCCCATGCCCATCCAGGGGAGAACGTTTCGGGCGCTGGCCAGATACACCCAGGACAGGGCGCCAATCTATCGCTGGGCACACACTCACTCACACAGACACACTCTATATGGGGCAATTTGGAGAACTCAATTGACTTGATCCATGTTTTTAGACTGTGGGAGGAAACCGGAGAATCCGGAGGAAACCCACGCAGACACGGGAAGAACATGGAAACTCCACCCAGATGGGGATTCGAACCGGGAATCCCTAGTGCTGAGAGGCGAACGTGCTAACCACTAAGCCACCGTGCCGCCCTTTATAAATTATGCCATGAATATGTAAATTTATAAAATATTCAAAATTCAGATTTAAAAACTTGCTAGCTTTTAAGATCCATTCATTCATTCATTCATTATCTCCCGCTTTATCCTATTTTAGGGTCGCGGTGGGGTTCCCCATGCCCATCCAGGGGAGAACGTCTCGGGCGCTGGGCAGATAGACCCAGGACAGGGCGCCAATCCATCGCTGGGCACACACTCACACACACACACACACTCTATATGGGGCAATTTTGAAAATTCAATTAACTTGATCCATGTTTTTGGACTGTGGGAGGAAACCGGAGAACCCGGAGGAAACCCACGCGGACACGGGGAGAACATGGAAACTCCACCCAGATGGGGATTCGAACCGGGAATCCCTAGCGCTGAGAGGCGAACGTGCTAACCACTAAGCCACCGTGCCGCTTGCTTTTAAGATCCATAGATGTTAAATAATTCCAAAATAACATGAAGTATTATATACATGTGAGTAACACAAGGTAAGCAAATCTTTTGTTTTCTTATCACCTAAAAGACTTACAACTGAGTGAGCATCCTCTGCATTTCCTCATTGACTTGATCTGTTGATAAGTCACACGGCACAGCCTCCATATTTCCACTTTCCTCACCCTCAGAGATACTTATTGGGTCCTCACCATCAGTCATTTTTGTGGACTGAGTGGCCTTTTTATGAGAACGGCGGTGCAGAGTTGATGGAGGTGTAGCCATCTGGTAATATAAAAATCATACTTTAATCTGACATGAATGTAGGCAATTTAAAAAGAGACCAACTTTCAGTAAAATGACAGTGATAAGTGTTATGTGTCAATTACACAGTAATATATTGCATTTAAGCTGGTTGTTACTTGTGTTCTGTACCCAGATAAAATGACACAAAATACATGTCAAATCCATTTAGAATCAGATAGTTTAATTAACTAACTTTTAGCTAAATTTTCACCAGTCAAGTAGTATTTGTATGCATTTGTGTACCCAGACGCTGATAAATGGCAGAAAAGGCTTACATTTAAATTACAAAAAAATGTTCAGATGAATAAAGGTCAATGGCCACTTTATAAGGTACATTCCTTTGATTTTTTTTTTTTTTTTTTTAAGTTTTATTAATTTTATATACTATTTTATATATATATATATATATATATATATATATATATATATATATATATATATATTTTTTTTTTTTTTTTTTTTTTTTTTTTTTTTTTTTTTTTACCGGGGGGCATGGTGGCTTTGGGGTTAGCATGGTCGCCTCTCAGCACTGGGTATTACAGGTTCGATTCCCAATCTGGAGTTTCCATTTTCTCCCTGTCCGGGTTCTCTGGTTTCCTTCCACAGTCCGAAAAAATGATAAATTGAATGCTCTTAATTGCTCCATATAGTGTGTGTTTGTGTGTGTGTCTGTGTGAGTGAGTGTGCCCAGTGACAGATTGGCATTCTGTCCTAGGTGTATCTGCCCAGCGCCCAAAACGTCCTCCCCTGTATGTGCATGCGAAATCCCTCCTTGACATGAGTGAAGGATTAAGCAGAAGATAATGCATGAATGAATGAATAAATTAATATTTTTTACATTGTTTTTACAATGAAACTATAATTTTTCATTACATTACAGACATTCTGGTTGAGGTCAGAGCACCATTTTCCCCCATCAATTTCCATCTTTTTTCCATTTTACAATGAGATATAAACTTTTTGAAAAAAGGTTTTTAGACACTGTGCTCTATCTCAAGTAAATTTGGAGTAACCAAATAAAAAAAAAACAATATTTCAACAATACTTGTGCATTTACTGCTGGGGTAACATTAGCTAGTGTATCTATCGTGCAGCCCCATTTCACAAATATAGAGGTAATTTACCTGCCACTTTTTTTAACAATGAATTTTCTTATGGATGTTTCCAGACAAATGTTGCAGCATCATCTCCTTGCCTACAGTTTTGTGTCAAGTTTGCACCGTGCCCTTCAGTTCAAATTGTACCTTGTTTTGCCTTATTATATGTCTTGTTTAGCTTAAATACTATTTCTTATTATCGCTACTTGGTTTCCTTAAGTGGCTTTTGCTGCTCATCCTGGCTCCTCCGAGCAAACAGCATAGTCTTCATTCGGGACATGGGGGATTCCTAACACAGTGCAGATACAGATTGAATTTTTTTTCTTTGTTTAGGTGTTAGTGTTGGTTTACCTTTTGATACCCATTTCCCAGTGATATGTTAAACACTATAGAAAACTTGGTTTTCACCAAGGAAATCAGTAACAACATGGCTAGAACTGCAAGCTAAGAAACATACTTTCTAATTTAAGAGATAAATTAATTATTGCTTTCATAACTTCACATTTATAATATTCTAATACACTTCTAACAGGATGTTCCAAAATATTATTTAATATACTCAACCTGGTATAAATACACTTACCAGGGGAGAACATGGAAACTCCACCCAGATTGGGATTTGAACCGGGAATCCCGAGTGCTGAGAGGCAAACGTGCTAACCTCTAAGCCACCGTGCCGCAGTATTTTACATATATTTTATTATATATATATTTCAAATGATAAGAGAGAATTAAGCTGGAGTTGATGACAGATGACAGACCTGGAAAATCTGAATCATATCCTCACAATTCCTCTGCTGGGCCACATCGCACAGGCGTGCAGTGATGTCAATCCTGCGGCAGATGTCCATGTCCACCTTCATGGCCTTTTCCTGGATCATACTGTCCAACTCTGAAAAGTCCTGATGATAAATCATAATAATTACAAGTATGAAAATAGTTTATGCAAAGAACTCAGAAAATTATATACACTTAACAAGCACTGTATAAAAAGCACAAACTATTAGAAGGAAGATAGAATGAAGATTAGAAGGAAGATATTTAGATCTAGAAGTAATCAGTGGTTAAAAACCATGCCACATTCAATATCAGAATCATGCACAGTTTTATTTTATATATTTCTCATTTTGATATGTTCATGTGAATGTTACCTATATCAGCAGCATTACTTTGCTTTCATATGACTAGATTAAATTGCTTGAAATAGTTACAGTACTCACATTATTCATTAGACCTTTAAAAAGAACCAGCTCTGACTTCAGCTGCTTGACTCTGAGGGCAAGCTCACTCTGACACACTTCACTTTCATGCAGTTCCTATAAACACATTTTAAGTGGCATGTGTATTAGTACTTAATGAATGGTGGAATAGCTAAATTAATAAAGGCTGTAAATGTACAAGTTTGTGCACCCTTGGCAATACCTGTAATGTTGAGTGGATTACAGGATTGTGCTATAATCTTGCTTTTGATTTAGTAGACATCATCCTAAATTAATTAAATTACACTTGAACCTAGAAATAATTAATTTATTTAACTAAGCTTAGTTTATTTGACTGGCAAACTAAGCGATTAGATAAACTAAGTGATAAACTAAGATTATCTATCAATAGTGAATAGTGAATAGAATAGAGGCATATTTGTCAGATGCTTAACAATCTCTCCTTGATAATGTCTTTATTTTTGCTATCAGGAAAATGGTCAAATAAAATCGAAATTTAATTTAATATATTTCATCAGCCTTTGGCTTTGAAAAAGTAAAATCTCTACTAGTTTTGTTTTAACTAACTAAAAAACTAATGAACTTGCTGAAAATCAATATGTCTATTTCTGTTTTCATTTAATTTTGTGGTGTGCAGTAAAGTTCTTTTATTTATATTGTGCACATTAAAATAGTACATTGTAGTACAGCAGTTTTACTGTGTTCTTAGCCTGTAGTCAACTGTGTCCACTGTTTTCAAATCAAACCGCCCCTTAAAATAAAGTCAAATTTAATTTAAACAGTTATATTTCAATCCAATCTAACTGTTGTCATTTTACCTCTTCAAGCTCTGCGATCCTCTCCTGCATGTCCACCCTTATGGTGTACTCCTCCTCCCACCTGAAATGATAAAAAAACAGCAAAATTCTGAATTGTTAATTATGTTATAAATGACAGCAAGAATCAAAAATAAATAAATGACAGCAAGACATCAAAAATACAGTGAGGAAAATTATAATAATTTATTCCAAAATTATTATTCCCTTTCTGTAGGCAATCAATATTTCAGGCCCAATAAAAGATATATTATCAGTCAGTAGAACAATGTAATATTTCTCAGTATTGACACATTACATCCTAAGTCTATTTTGTTACTCTCAGTGTCATCACAAATTTCTGTGGATTGCTGTCACAGGTAGAAGTGTAGAAGGTGTAGAATCAGTGACCATTTTCCTTGAAGATGAGAGAGAGCTAAACTAAGTTTTATTTAGCTACAATTATACTTATACTTCACTTTTTTTCCACAGCGCTTTCCGAATAGATTTAGCACTAGCTTACTGATAACGCTACTACATTTTATCATATGGATTTGACACTGAAGCTATGAGAAACAATATTTTCTATTGTTCTTCTGTATAACCTAATCATTTTAATTGCATAACTAATTACTTAATCTGGTAATTTATAGTTATATTTACAGTTTAATATTTAGTAGTGATTTTTATTTTTTTATTCTAGTAAATCAACCAAACTCTTTGGCCAGATCCCTACCAGTGAATCTCCACAAATCAGCTGCAGCTCGTTTTACTGTTTCATTTCTCACCGACTAACAGGAGAACTTATAAATTTATGCTAAGTTTATATCTTCATTTATACATAACTTCTATGATGGCACCTGCACCTCTGATCACATGTCCTCGGTGCAACATGTAAAGGCATCTTACACCATCATTACTGATAATTTTGCCTTTGAAAAATGTAGCTTTGACCTTAGTCTGATGGAAGAGATCTCAGTGCTAGAAGAGCACATTCAGGTTGTCGAACAGGGTCATGTTACTAGTCGGTACTAATGATGTTCGCCTTAAGCAGCCAGAGATTATAGCCAAAATCCTTCAAAGCTCTCATACTCAACATAAGCAGTTCATCTTCATTGAAGAAGAAATATAATTTAATGCAACTTATTACTATATACCGCCCTCCAGGCCCTTATATAGAGTTTATCATAAAATTTTGTGAATTTCTTTTCTAATATAGTGGTTTCCTCAGACAAGGTATTACTAGTTGGTGATTTTAACGTTCACTTTGAAAACCCACAAAACTCATTTAAATTAGCCTTTGACATCATTCTTGATTCCATAAGTATCACTTGGAATGTTGTTGGTGTAAGACATCGCTATAAACCTAGACTTATCATATGGTATTAAAATAAAAATAATTTATATTTTTCCCCCAATTGAGGTCATCTCTGATTATTATTTAATAACCTATGATCAAAGGACCAAAAGAACTTGAGAGCACAGCTGAAAACCTTAAACATGTATTTTCTACAACTTTGTAAATTGTAGCTCCACTTAAACTAAAAAGAGTTAAAGATAAAAGATTGTTCTATGCAACAATGATTAAACACGGTCCCTAAAGGGCTTGCATGAAGGGACAGTATGACTGAGAATAAACATGCAATTAATGCAGTCAAGACAAAATATTATGAATTAATAGAGAATAACAAAACCAACCAGAGATTTCTCTTTAGTACCATTGCCAAACAAAAATAAAAGACAACTGAATCAGATTCACAGGTTCAGCAGAAACGATTTTATTAATTTACTATAAATATAATTAAAAAATATAATGCATTGTGTAGTGTAATAAATAATATATATAACAACACTCACAATAATAATATTAATTATTTATATAATATTATTAGGACAATTATATAATACAAGTGTAAACTACCTTTAATCCCTAGTCTTAATATGAGCTTTTCTCACTTTAATTACACATTCAAAGACAACAGCCAGTCCGTTATACCTACAAATCTGCTTAAAGACCACCACCTAAATATTACAGAGCCTTTGTAGAAATAAGGAATCTTGTGGAAATCAATATTATTAATTAATTTCTTAAAATAGATTATGTCCAAAAAATTGTGCGGTCATTAAACCATTACTTAAAAAAACCCTAATTTGGATCCTTCAATAGTGTCCAGCTATAGACCAATATCAAACATTCCTTTTTATAAAAATCTATTTAAAATTATGTTCAACCAGCTGAATCGCCAGCTTCCAGCTAATAACATTCAAGAAATGAATTTGTCAGGTTTTAGGTCTCACCATCACTCTGAGACAGCATTAATAAAATTAATGATTCAATAATGTCCTCTGATAATAACCATATCTCCTTCCTTGTCTTATTAGATATTCAAATCTGACAAATCAAAATCAGTTTAGCTGTGTTAAAAATGAATGTTATCCATTCATTATCTTCCACTTTATCCTCTATTAGGGTCGCTGGGGGTTCCCAATGCCCATCCAGGGGAGAACATCTCGGGCTCTGGGCAGACACACTCATGACAGGGCGCCAATCCATCGCTGGGCACACACTCACTCACACACACAAACACACTCTATATGGGGCAATTTGGAGAATTCAATTGACTTGATCCATATTTTTGGACTGTGGAAGGAAAACTAATATTATGCTAACTTTTATAACCTCAAGATTTAAATTTTTGAAATATTTTTCTAACAGAATGTTTTAATACATCATTACATAAACTACAGCTTGTTCAAACTGCTTCAACTAAAGTTTCAACTAGAAACAGAGTTTGTTCATATCAGCCCTGTGTTATCAAACTTACAATTAAGTTTTGCATTGGTTACAAAATTTTACTAATAACATAAAATTCTACATTATCAGGCTAGAAAATATAATCCAATTGTATAATCCAACACGGAAGTGCCGGTTACTGTTTGTGATTCTAAATCATAATCACTCTTGTGATATGAATCACATGTGATGTGAAAAAATTCTTACAAATAAGGGCTAAAGTCTGTGTGTATGTGTATGTTCCCTATACAAATCCACACAGTTGCTTTAATTGCCATGATGTTTGACATACTTAATCTTCGGGATCCTGCAGAGGTTTGTATACTCATTACAACCATCGAGAAGTGACCAATTACGTATAAATTAGACCATTAGGAACATCATCACAAGCCGGGATGAGAAGTGACGAGTAAAATATAGGAAATGTAATGTAAGTAGTTTTTTTCAATATGCTAAGATTTGTACACAAAAAAATGGGTAAAAAGAATGGCATAATAATTTCTTAATGACATTAAAATCCCTATCCGGAATATATTGGAATATAATACATATTGACATTTAAAAATTAACAAAAATCATAAGCAAGTGTGTCCAAAAAATATGATATGCATGTGGTGTACTGTTTAGATGATTCTATTTTGCTCACTGTGCTTCTCTTCAGAGTTTAATCAACCCTCTGTGGAGTCACAGGCACTAAAAACACTCTCAGTACTGCATTGCAGATGCTGAGTCAAAGGGGGAGGAGGCGGAAATGAAAAAGAGGTGTGTGAATATCTGTCATTTCTTTTTATTCACTGTTATTTGGTTTAACAGAACTTAGTGTCCATTTGGCTCACTTTAACAAAGTGTCCATAAATTATTCAAAAGCTCAGTGAAAGGACAATCCAAAGTCATTACGTCATAGAAAATGCCAACACAGAAGCTTAATAAAATGTATTAAATGGTCTTTGGCAGTAAGAAAGTACTACATTAAAGAAAACACTTGAATTCACTTCCACGACAACCAATCTCATTAATATATTACTACAAGATGCATTTCTATCTTTATTATACTCTACTACTAATATTTCAATACTAATTATTTAAATACTAGAATGTTTATAGATGTATGTGTGTTAAATATGTTTTATGGTAACATCTGTTGTCAGTGTTGTTTAGAGTAAATTTAACTTAAGTAATCTAATGACAAATACAGAGTTAATTCAACTTGAATAATGTTTTCGAATTATAAATGCCAATGGCTACAACTCATTACAACCCTATTATTTTACTTATAGTTTTAACAACCTAATATCCCAAAGGTGAGGGTGAAAAATGTGTGCCCTCAGTCAATTAAGCATTTGTGAGGTTATAACACATAAATTGTATAACACATAAAATAACATAAACTGGTTGGAATGTTATTAAATTATTCAAGCAAAAAACTTCCATTAAAGAAAAACAATACATTAGAGTACATTAAAGAAAAACAATTTAAAAATAATTAAAATGGAGTGTATTTGCATTTTTAGTTAACATTATAATACTTCAGATTTTCTCAACTTATCTCATTATTTTCACTTGATCCTACACTAGGGACTAGGGTCACAGATGGGTTTTCCAATGCTCAAGCATTTCCTGTGATGGGCTGAAACATCCAAGACAAGGGCGCTAATTCATCACTGGCCACACACACTTCCAATTGTTAAATATAGACACCTGATCACCACACAATCTGTACATGGCTGTCCTATGCTGTTGATGCTGCCCGGCCACCTAAGGAGGATGAGACCCCCACTGAGCCTTAGTCTTCCCAAGTCTTCTTCCTTAAAATATCAACATAACTGGGAGTTTTTTCTTGACACTGATGCTTCGGCTTGCTCTTTGGTGGTTTAAAGGCTTATAACACTGCAAAGCTGCTTTGTGACAATGTACTTTTTTAAAAAGTGCTTTTTTTTTACTCAAACTTACTTACTCTTCCAAGCAAGAATGTTACAGTGCATGTTCTATTGGCTTGGTTTCGCAGCTGTTTTATTTGTGTTGGCCGTCCAGTAATTGGGGGCTGTTGCGAGTGTCCCCGCAATTACTGAGTGGCTGTATGTGGCACTACACTATTAGATGTGAGTAGATGCAGAGTGAGTTATCATCTGGCGCTATGCATGATATGAAAGATGTGTACGTATCCTGAGAGAATTTATATTGCTATTGTTATATTTATTTAATCATGCCAAAATAAACCTTTTAAACATATTTGTCTCTTGTGGTTTTATCTCACGTAATTGGAATGTCCACCTATTTTGTACCAGCATGGAATAGGAAGAAAAGCAAAACTGCAATCTTTTTGCTAAAGGGGAAGTACTGACCGTTGCAACACCATGTTGTCCAAAAAGACCTAAATAAATACATTGAAATTTTCAAAAAATAAATAAAAATTTAATTAAAATGACGCATAAACAATTAATTGTATGTTGATTAACATATTTTTAATTAATTAAAAAAATATTATGTCTAAAAATGTTTACTATAGAAGATGTGTAAAGTTATTAACTATTAAAAATAAAAAAAAACTTTACACAGTGCTTGTCACAGGTGCCTGTGGCACCTGTCCCTCGTTTGGTCCTTAATTGTTTCAGTTGGGTGATTGGTTTGTTTTGTGCACGTGTTTAGTTGATTTGTTATTTAGTCTTCGTTTTCCTGTAAGTCGGCGCACGTCTTTGTTTTGTGGTTTTCATACCCGATGTTATTGTGTTCGTTTTGTTCCCCCCTTTTCGTTGGTGTCCCGTCACCAATTTTTATTAAATTCTACTTTTGGATTTTATCCCGGTGTCTCTCTCTCCTTCCGCGTTCAACCACGTTGCGGCGCTGCGCATTGTCTCCGCGTGGGTCGCACTCGTGGCAGTGCTTCCGTGGACCGGCGCACGCGTTATTCCCCGCGTGGTCGGTACCCGGGGAGCGCTCACTAGGCGCGAGCGGTTGTACGCAACAACTCTGCGTAGCCGCCCTCTCCCGGGGAAAGTCGGACAGATCGGTAACAGTGCTGTTCTTGTGGCTTCTCAGCGCTAGGCATTCCCAGTTCAAATCCCAATCTGGATGGAGTTTCCATATTCTCCCCGTGTCCGTTTCCTTCGGGTTCTCCGGTTTCCTCCCACAGTCCAAAAAACATGGATCAAGATCAAGTGAATTCTCCAAATTTACCCATACAGAGTGTTTTTGTGTGTGTGTCTGTGTGTACCCAGCGATAGACTGGCGCCCTGTCCTGGGTGTATCTGCCCAGCACCCGAAATGTTCTCCCATGGATGGGCATGGGGAAACCCCCCGCCTAGTACAGGATAAAACCTTTTTGCTAAAGAAAAAAATATTTTTTACAATGTATTCTGTTAGGTTGAGTGTTTAAGCAATAAACATCTCTCAGGGTTTACATTTTGCTTTCACAAGAATACAACTATTTAGAATGACTCTAAAAATAAAAAAAAAGATAACCACTGATGAGATCAGCAGCAAAAGTTAAAACAAAAGCACTGAGAGGGAAGTACAATAAAGTATGCTATGTACTAGGTTAATAATCACATTTAAATGTAAATAACAGGAAATAAAATATAAAACTCTGCAATATTCTTGTTGACCTAAACACTTTACTGTGCACTGTACTAAATGGTTCAGTACATGTATCGCTACGCAACTATTTAATACTGCTTTACTTTATTTTTGTAGTTGCCAATCATAGTAAAACCACTTTCGAAAGTCTGTACATCTTTAAGGTAAAATATTTAACTAGCATCCACCAAGTCATTTTCATGCAAGGATGAGTCAGGATTTCACTATTTTGTGTCGTGAATTATAAGAATTTAAAGATGGTAAGGTCTATGAATTTAGATTTTTCACCATATACAGTTTAAAAACAGATGAGAGGATTCAGAAAATCAGGCTAAATCTTAGTGACTAAAGGCCAAGGGAAGAAATTACTTCTAAATGTATGTGATCATTAAACCCTTAGGGGTTGATTAAAAAAGTGTACATAGTAGACATAGCCACATGGGCGCTCAAAAACTATAATCACTTAAACAATCGATAAAATTCACTGCTGCATTAAGAAACACAACCTAAAATTAAGACAGGGCTCATTCAGCAGTTATAACAGTGAGAGTTCATAGCCATAGATGTGGTAAACATTCCATTATGCCAACTCCTCTATATGAAGCAGGCATTAGTTTCTTAATATGTCTATTGACAAATCAAGTTCATTATTTTCTATGTGCACATAAATAATTTCATAACATAAATATTTTTTCTCTCAAACATTGTTTAAAATTAAGTGGACACTTTTCTGAGATAATTCATCGATCTCACAGGTGTGGCATATCCAGATGCTAATTAGACAGTATGATTATTGCACAGGTGTGCATTAGGTTGACCACAATAAAAGGACACTCTAAACTGTGCAGCTCACTTTTACTGTATAGGTGGGAGTTAGAGGTCAGAAAACCAAGAGTTCTCAGTAACACAAATATAGACGAATTTGTAAACAATATTTCAGAGAAAAGGGCCTTTTGTATTTATATATTTTTTCGGTATAAATTAAAAGCAAAGTTTCCACATGTCCTCTTAAATTACACATTTTGAAGATTTTTTTAAATACACTTTAAAAAGTGTATACAATTACCATATCTATATTAAACATTAAAATAAGTAGCTTAAAAATAAATAAATGAAATTCATGTGAATAGCTTTAAAACAACCATTCAAAATTTTATACAGAGTACAGTCCTCAGAAAGCATATATATGTTACTCTGACATCAAATAACTAGATAATCACAACAGTAGTATAGAAACCTTTGGGGATTAAAATGAGATTCCAATTATACCTTTGTTTACAACTTTATGATAACAAGTGGTGTACACATACTTTTGTGCCCACATACTGGGCAGTTGTAGGCTTGTGGTTATGGAATTAGCTTTGAAGGTCCCTGGTTTGATTTCTCGTCCCACCAAGTATTTTGGCTTAAGTGCCCTGGCAAAGCACCTAACCCCAATTGCTCCGTTGGCACTGTGTACAAGGAGTGTGTGTATATGTGTGTGTTTCACTGCATGGATGAGTTAAATGTGTAGGACAAATTGCTCTGTGTGTAAGAACAGTAGGCAAATAGATTATTTCATCACCTTTGGCCAAATAGAGTATTATAAAGTGCTACAACTAGAAACAGCACTACATATGCAGTTATCAATTTACAGCATAAAGCAAATAGCTATTAAAGGACAGAAGGAAATGCTAACCTTTGCTTGTATTCCTCTCTTTCCCGCTTCACCTTTGCCAGAACATTGTAGAGCGCCCGGATTTCAGGTGTGATGGTGTCGGTTTGGACTCCTACCCCCTCCTGACGTGGCCATGACACCCTAGGACTTGGACCTCTCAACGTTTGGCTATATGTGAACTTTGCTGTGGGAGTATACGAACAATTTAAGGTTGAGAGAAAGTTAGGTGGGGGACAGGCTTTAGGATATGGAGATGCAGAGTAGGAAAGTAAAGGTGCAGTAAAGTTGGAATTGGAGTCAGTTGCTGGATCCAGCTGCCCCACCATCACTTTGTCTTTTATGTTGGCTAAACAGGTTTCTATAATT
This sequence comes from Corydoras sp. C115, assembly GCA_019802505.1. Taxonomy (NCBI): domain Eukaryota; kingdom Metazoa; phylum Chordata; class Actinopteri; order Siluriformes; family Callichthyidae; genus Corydoras; species Corydoras sp. C115. The sequence goes on along the minus strand of JAFMOC010000098.1, from coordinate 1,273,515 downwards.
ACAGTCTGAACCATGCTGTCTCTGGTCTGAGGCTTCATCATTGGCCCAGAGCCTCTTTCATCGGTGTTGGCCTCTAACGCCTGGTGAAGCTGATTTTCCAGGAGCTTGTTCCGGCGCTCGAGCTCGTGCACTTTGGCGAGGAAGCAGCGGAATCGCAGGTTAAGGGTTTTCAGGACGCTGATGTTGGAGCCGAGGTCGGTGCGTAGCGTTGCCGCGCCAGCTGGAGGAGATCTGCGATGCAAACTGTTGTTTAGCTGGAAATACGGCTGGCCGCGGGACAGCGAGACATCATCCAAACCTGCCGAATCTCCCCAGAAAAGGCCTGGTTCGGATGAACCGTACACATGATCCGTGAAAAAGCCCTGGCCTATTAAATTCGTCCCTGCGTTCTGCGGCTGATGGACGGGATACGCACTCTCTCCCAGCACCGAATTCATTCTCGAATGGGACAATCGGAAATGCTCGAAATCCGGCATTAACTCAAATTACAGTGTTTTGTTTGCAGTGGTCTCGTTAAAATTATCTCCAGACCAATAATTACAATAATAATTTGCAGAGAAACTCTTGATGAATTATTCCTAACCAAAATAGCGCAAATAAACCAAGGCGAAATAAAATAAAATGACGTAATTTAATTAAATTATATTACACGGACGTAATGAGATATATTTTATTACCTGTTACCTGATTGTTTTCTACTGTATGGTGCCCGATCAGTTTGATGCGCACTAGCTCTCAAATGCAAGTTGCGACTCTCTGGTTACCGATGTTCCTGTGGTATATGCTCCCTTAAAGACACACGTCTTTTTTTGCATTTACATTGGAATTAACACATAATAATGATCATGGGTTGTCATTATTTAATTGTAAAATCGTAGTATTGTTTTGTTTTACTTATTTGTTGTTACTTATTGTTTTGTTATTCCACCAACAATAATTAGATAAATATGGTCTCAAGATTTTACGGTACCCACAAATCGCTTATAACTTCAATTTAAAGATGAACACTCCGAAGTTACACAACAACGTCATACATATATAAATTCATTTTTAAATGCGTAAAGGTGTAAAAAAAAAAAAAAGACATATATTCATTCATTCATTATCTCCCGCTTTATCCTCTATTAGGGTCGCGGTGGGGTTCCCCATGCCCATCCAGGGGAGAACATCTCGGGCGCTGGGCAGATACACCCAGGACAGGGCGCCAATCCATCGCTGGGCACACATTCACTCACACAGACACACTCTATATGGGGCAATTTTTGAGAATTCAATTGACTTGATCCATGTTTTTGGACTGTGGGAGGAAACCGGAGAACCCGGAGGAAACCCACGCAGACACGGGGAGAACATGGAAACTCCACCCAGATGGGGATTCGAACCAGGAATCCCTAGCGCTGAGAGGCGTACGTGCTAACCACTAAGCCACCGTGCCGCCCAAAAAGACATATATTCTCTGCCAATAAACTTGAGACGTGTACATGTACATTAACCATACCACCAAATAGTAAAACTTGTTTCTTCACTCATTGTCCATTTTTGTCAAAACCACATAACCATACAGATGCAGTTTGTTGTTCCACAATTACAGACTGTGATTCTTTATTCTGCATACATGGTTAGGCCTCTATATGTTTTCCAATAAGCTCCAAAAGCCAAAGACATTATTTGGTGGAAAATGAGCATGTGTTGCCGGTGCAAGTAAGTAAGTAAAAAAACTTCACATGTACATTTAGAGATTTGATTACACTGATTAAAATACAGTTACACAACTCCCCACACATATACACATTAGCTACAATAATACCTCCAGATTAGAGCCAGGGCATCTGCAGTCTTATTGTTTTATACTTGGCTTACATATGCAAATAACAAGATGCCAGACTGAATGATGTGTTTTATGAATGTGTTTTATCTAAGCCACTGTGCCGCCTTGCTACTATTTTACCTCATTAAATCATTTTTGTAACAGTTGCAGTTCATGATCCAATAGTTTAGTAGGTGATATTGGATGCAACTAAGGGTTAAAGGAATAACACAAAGCTATAACACAAAGCAAGCCTTTGCACACAATACAAAAATAATTTTAACACAAAAAGGTTGTAACATAAGGAGAAATTATAGTAACTTTTCCCAAGTCAATTCAAACTTTGTTTTAACACTAACTAAATAAAGGCTATTTCAGGCATCTTGGAAAAAGTTGATTTGGACAATATTTACAAATGTGTTTACAAATGTATATTTTAACAAATCTCAACAAGTGTGTGGAGTCAGTTAAAGTAAAAACATTTCATAGATCAGGCATTGATGCAGCACTGGTATAAAAATCTCCTAGGTCGTCCACATTGACGTTTAACACACTTCGGATGACGCAGCCTGTCAGTGAAGGTCTTGCCCAGTGTCGCTAGGGTCTCGTACGTGGGGTGGGATTCAGTGTTCATAAGAGTTGTAAGCTTGTTTAGCATCCTCTTGTCTCCAACCACCTGCACCAGGTCTAAGGGTTCCCACAGAACAGAACTAGCCTTCCAAGTTCCAAGAGTTTGTCCAGTCTGTTCCTGTCTGCATTTGAGATGCTGCTGCCCCAGCACACCACTCCATAAAGTAAGGCAGATGCCACCACTGTGTTGAAAAAGGTCCTAAGAAGTGGCCCCTGCACCGAATTACCTTAATCACCTCAGCAGATACAGTGTGCTCTGTCCTTGTTTATAAAGTGCAGCAGTGTTATCTGACCAGTCCAGTTTTGTATTAAGGTGAACACCCAGGTAAGTCCACCATGTCAATGTCCATTCCCTGTATGTTCACTGGTGTTGGGAGAGGGCCACTGCACCTACGAAAATCCACCACCAGCTCTTTAATTTTCCCAACTGTTGATCTGGAGGCGGTTACATAGGCACCAGTCCACAAAGTTCTGTATCACCTGTCTGTATTCCCGGTCATCATCATCTGTGATGAGACCGACAATAGCAGAGTCATTACAGACCTTCTGTAAGTGACAGTTCAGTGAGCTGTACTTAAAGTCTGCAGTGTACAGGGACTCACATATTGTGGTCGATGTGTGAGGTAGTCCATTATCCAGTTTGTCATGTGAGAGTCCACTCCTATAAAATCCAGCTTGTCCCTCAGAAGTCCAGGCTGGATGGTGTTGAAAGCACTGGAGAAATCAAAAAACATGATCCTCACAGTGCTTCCCTGGTTCTCCAAATGAGAGAGAGCTCAGCACAGAATGTAGAGGACAGCATCAACCACACCAACACCTGGCGATTTGAAGAGGGTCCATCAATGACCTCACCAGTGGGCGGAGATGGACAAGCACCAGCCTCTCCAGTGTCTTCATCAAATGAGACGTCAGCACCACCGGCCTAGTTGTTTAGGTCCTTCGTGTGTGAAGACTTAGGCACCGGTACCACACACTTTTTCCACAGCTGTAATGCGTCCCCACTTAAGGCCCATGTTGAACATGTATTCAACTATTCCACTGAGTTGGTCGGCGCAGCACCTCAGGAGCCTGGAACTGATGTGATCAGGACCTGCAGCCTTTCTTGGTTTTGTCTTCCTGATCAAACCTATTGAAAAACAGATTTAGGTCGTTCACCCATTTCTGGTCTCCCACTATCTGGGAGTCTGGTTTCTTGTGGCCTGAGATACTTACAGTTTCTTTCCACAGTCAAAAAAGGATTTAAGTTAAATTGAATGCTCAAAATTGCCCCATATAGAGTGTGTTTGTGTGTGTGTTTGTGTGAGTGAGTGTTCCCAGCAATAGATTGGCACCGGTCCTGGATGTATCTGCCCAGAGCCTGAAACATTCTCCCATGGATGGGCATGTGTAAGATATTAAATGAATGAATTAAATCTCAACAAACGTGTGGAGTCAGTGGAATTAATAAGATTTAATAGATTAGGCATTGATGCAGCACTGGAAAAAAAAAGTCAGTTTATTTCATAAGTCGGTCCACATTGAAGTTTAAATTTTTGTGAAGGCATTTTGCAACACTGAATTTAAAAGCTATCTTATTGTACCTTCATTCAACAACAATTATAAAAAGTACTTTAGTCATATGTGAATTAAAACGCAGAAATAGAATGTAACCAACGCGGTTTATAAGACTTTTATTATGCCATGTTTTGGTCCTCGTGCTCTCCGGAAGTCTCATTCGTCTCTCTTTTTGCTTAAACGACACTGGAACTTTTGTTTGTGTTTTCCAAGATGGCGGCGGGAATGTACCTGGAGCACTATTTGGACAGTAAGGCATTGTATTTATTACAGTGCATATCGAGTAAAGTAGACATTATCTTGTCCTCTAAATGCAACATAACTCGTATAAAATGTATTCACGTTACTGGCTCTAGATTTAGGATACAAAGTCAGGATTAAACCCGTTGTTCGTGTTGCCACTTTTAGCAGCCAGATTATTAGTTCATATTAGCGAATGATTTCAGCGACAATTAATGTAACAATATGTCGTCTTTATTCTTATACTATTTCAGAAAATATTTGGTTTAAACATCTATAGCTCCGTCCATGAACCGTCCACTGGATTTATACGGGTGTTACATTGTACATGTAGTAATTAATCTGCATATAGCGAAAGCGCGTGAGTCTAGAGAGCATGTAGTACATAAATATTAGGAGCAGTAAAGTATTAATTATTTTGCCGGAGTTATAGAATTGTTTTGTTAATTTATTGTTTGTTAATTTATGATTTGATGCGATAAACAACATCGCGTGATCTCTTAATGCATTAGTCTGTATTAGCATTTTCAGAATACTTTATTGATCCCAGGGGGAAAATGCAGTTTTGACTTTTTGTAAATTTCAGTAAATATTAGAAAAGACAAGGAACAGACTTTTCAATCATTACACAACAGTCAGTGTTTCCAAAAATCGCTTTAATTAAGTGTGTAGTTTGTAAGGATTTTTTTTTATAAGTAAAAGACATCTGCTGAATTAATTCTGCTTGAAGATAGGGTAATTTACTAACTGCATCTCCTTCTTGCTACACTCATCATTTATTTGACCAATTCTGCTTATAATATAGATGCTTTTTACGATAAAACAAAATCTGCCTTTATTGGTCCTACAAATAATTGGGAAAGTTAAAATATCTGTATTATGTAATATATCTATTTAGAGAAGTACTTTAAAAAAGAAAGAAAAAATGTAGTAGATATTTATACTATCTAATATAAAGTTGTAAAGTTGTTTACTTCTCTTCATTATGTTCTCCAATGGTCAAGACCATTGGTGGATGATTTTCATCAGTGCAGTGACATTGCTAGAGGTAATGGTTGTATTGAACACTGGTATTTGGCACAGTTTACTCTTAGTTATTTGTGTAAGACACATCTACATATGTTCTTATTCTCCAATTTTTGTAACTTCAGAAACAAAAGTTGATTTGTTTCTTAACAAAATTTGATCAGTGCTGACATGACACTGGATTCAAGTGCACTACACTGTCACTGCACTCCTGAAAACCATTCACTACCCAGAAAATAACTGCTTTATGGAGAACTTGATCATAGGATGATCAAGTGAAAGGGCTAACAAAGCATGTAAATAGTAAAGCGTTTAAAGAGTTCACTGCAAAGTTCATCTGTATTGTAAGTGGAACCGTAAAAACATAAATGTGTTCTTAATAAAGTGGCCAGTAAGTAATTATTTAAATTTCAGTAAATCTTTTATAAATATAAGTTTTATACAAAGTCAAAGTGCTGTGAATTATTTTTAATACTTTCATGGACAGCACCTGAAACTCTTCTGTCCATTTACAGCTATGATTCTTTAACCGCTGATCAACAGTCATTAGTTTTGTGCATCATGCTTTCATATCAGCGGTGGGTGTACGATTAATTTGGCATAATATTTTTGTTTTTATTTTCTGATATTACATATTCTGACACCAAAACTGTAATTTGTAAAATCACTTATCCTTATTATGTAATCAGTTGTTAAATTATTTTGAAAAACATGTATCATAATTATAACTGACATTAGGGCTGCAGCAACGAATCAATAAAATCGATAAAAATCGATTATCCAAAGTATCGATAATGAATTTCCATTATCGATTTGTTAGGTCGCACTATTTCCGTGTTACTCGCAATGTCGTAACCGCCTACGTCACCTGCAGCGCTTCAATAACGCTGGAAAAAATAGCGGGTTAAACAGAACAAGGCGGAGTCTGCAAAACAAGTTGATAAATCGCACAAATGAAACACAGCCAACGCAGAAAACATGCTCCGTTTAAATCCAAACTGCGGGAGCTTCACCTTCACAAAAATAAAGAACGTGGAACATGCAGCTCTGCGAACATGAACTGAGCTGCACAGAGCACCATAGTGATGATACATGATGGAGAACATGTCTTAACGTCCATTATACGAATACGTCCGTATTTCACGTCCTGTACCAGTTTATTTTTTTAAAAGTGAGGAAATACCCTGGTTTTTAGCGTATCAATAGAAGCACACCACAGGGGAACGGGGGATTGACACGCACACGCGCACGGCGTAGAAGTACGCGGCTTTAGCCATTCTTAGACCATTAAATGTCCCGGCACTGCGCACGGTGCTGCGTGTCAGTCCGCAAGCAACATTCCGAGTTTCCCCGCTTTCAGACTGGGTTGAGACAAACGGGAAGCCTTGTGCATGGTGAGCAAAGCATGGACGTATGTCCCGGTGTGCAATTGCCATTTCACACAAGAGGTATTTTTTTGATAACTGACTAATTTGTTAATTTATTTTTTTCAATAGCTGATTGTTAATTAGTTCAGTTGTTAATTATTTTTTTTCCAATAGGCTACAGAACAGACAATATTTGGTTCATTACTGAGGGCAACTGACTAACTGAATAACTGTGTTATTGGGAGTTGACTTTTGTTAAGTGAAGGATGTTTAGATGATACATTATTTCATTCATTGTGCTTTTCAATTCATTACAGGAAATGTTAACTTAAATATTTTGAATAAAATTACTATATTTACTATATATATATACTAACTGTATACTATAGAATAATTTTACTGAAAAACATCCATCTTTGGATAAAAGCGTCTGCTAAATGATTAAATGTAAATGTAAAGACATGGGAATTTTTTTTTTATTTATCCGATTCATCGATTAAAAAATAATCGACCGATTTATCGATTATCAAAATAATCGTTAGTTGCAGCCCTATCTGACATATATACAGTACAAGGAGGTGTTTGGACATGCCCCCTTCTTACTTCATTGTCTGTTTGACTAACACCGTATGTACTGTAGTCCACAAACAGTTGGACTACAGTCTGTAATAGTAGAACTACGAAGTCCATCTTTACATTAAGTGGAACTGATAAAGTGGACAATTGGAGCAAAAAGTGGTGTTATCTTTCACTGAACTGTCAGTCAGTTTAAAGATGACATTTTCAGTGCCTGACATGGCAAAACTCTCTCAGGGTACTTGAAAATATATTATGCAAACTGTTATACTTATTATTTCTTTATTATATACATTTTTCTTATTGCTTCTATATTAACCATCTTTTGTATCAGTTCTTCTTTCTTATAATACAGTTGATTTTCGTGGTTAGAAAGGTCCATCCATTTTCTGTGTAGATTTTTTTTGTCCCCTGTCAAGACCACCACAGAGAAGCTTATATTAGTGAATTAATTTCGACACTACAGTGAACTGCAGCTGCTTTTGCTGGTGTATTTGTTTGTATATTTGAACTGGCATTGCCAGATCAGACACAGCAAGGATGCTAATGTTTACTTACAGTGCACGCTATTCAACAACTGAACAGTGAAAGCATTTTCAGACAATTCCACATTCTGCACAAAAATGCTTTAGCATTAACAGCCTTATCAAAGTTAAAATCTCAATAATTCAAGTATGATATAAAGCACATTAGAATGATGGTGGAATATTAAAATGAATCATACTATTATTGTCTTATCAAAAATACTGGATGTAAAAATGAATCTTTTTTATTTTTTTCCCTCCCCAAATAGTTTTCTTTAAATTATTAAATTACCAGGTAATGAATAGTTTCTTGGTGGGGAAAAAAAATGCACTGACTGTACTTATGACTGCACATGTGACATGACATTTTATGGACTATGTGTTGACTATATTTTTTTTTGTTGACTATATGCGAGCGTGGACAAACAAATTGATCTGAATGTGATATCAAAACATGATACATGCGGTATTAACAAAAATGGCATGTATCTACACAGCATGACGAGAAACGGTTTGTAACGCACTACTAATAATGGAAACATGTTAAATGTGTTAAAAGTCTTTAATGTGTTAAAAAAAATTAAATGTGTTAAAAGTCTAAAATATGTTAAGATAAGAAAAAAAACAAGTTAACCTGACAAGAATGAGGAAAGTTGTACTTGTAAAACTGAAAAGAAAGTGTATAAAAAAAAGGCTATCCAGTGGTAACCATAACTTTCTTAATATTTTTGTGTTCTTAAATTTGTCCATATTTAACAAATAGCTCAAAATTTGTTAAAACTCTAAAAATTATTTTGTCTGTCAAACAAAGGTTTGAGTATTGAAAAAAATTCAAAAACTATGTTGTGGTTTTGCATAACAACAAAAAGGTGGTTACCGAAAAGATGGATTTATCTGGAGCGCACTTCATGTGTAGCAGCACTTCACACAAAACCCAACAATGTGGTGCTCTGTCACATTTGCAAAGTGGAGATGGCTTTTCACAATTGTACAACTGCTATGCACAAGCATTTAAAGCGCCGGGATGCCTGCGCAGCAACACATCCACATGGCAGCAAAACAGCGACATAGGTTTGGTTTACTTTTTTTTCTTTCTTCTCTTTGCATATTATTTTATAACTTTAACACATTTAAAGTGTTTACATCATTAGAAGTGCATTACTAACTGTTTCTTTGTCATATACATGTAGCTTTTATTAATACCACTCGTGTACCATATTTTCATATCGCATTCAAATAAATTTGAATGTCCATGCTTGTATATAGTCAACAGAAATATATAGTTCATAAAATGTCATGTCATAATACAAGTAAATTATACTTGAATTATTGAATCTCTTGTGACTGAGATTTTATGTTTGATAAAGCTATTAATGCTAAAGCATATTTGTGTTTTAATAGTGCCCTTAAGAGCACTGTGTTTGATTAAAGAAAATACTTCAAGTTATTTTAATTCCAAACACAATCACATGAAAGTAATAGTTTTTAGATTAATTGACTAAGGATTATCTTAATTGGGAAAAAAAAGAATCGTTACATTAATCGAGAGAAAATTAATCGTTAGGTACAGCCCTAAAAAATCCATTTTAGTTATTATTGCATTTTTAGATGTCATAATTTTTTTTTCCCATTGCGTTTGTGTATTAATACAGCAATACTGATTTATAAATATTTATGGTTAGGCTTTGGAAAGTCTGTTAGTTTGGATGCATGCTCTTTGACTCGTTCACTGTGCACTAGTGAAAAATGGTGCCTGGTGCTTCAGCCTCAACCTAGACCCAATTCTCACTCCATATCATTTACCACTGATAAGTAGTGAAGTGATTTTGCCTATTCTGTCTGTCATGCTAATGATATTAGCATTTTCAAATAAAACTATACAAATCTCCTCCAGAATGACTTGCCATTAAAAAAATAAAAAAAATAAAAAACAGATATAATTTTAATATTAAACTACAATCTTGTGATCTCTCAATTGTAATTCATTTTGGAAAAAAGTGTCAGCTAAATGTAAGTTGTTTTCATTTTGATGTAATTGCTAAAAGAATGTAATGATAAATGTGTACACTCATTAGATCCCCGACCAAATCTTTGTTTGCTTTTGGTCAGTTTATGAAACTGTGTACAAGCTCATTTATTTTACTGTCTTAACAGCACTGTTGTCTTGATTGTGTTTTTTTTTTTTTTTTTTGTAGGTATAGAAAATCTTCCTTTTGAGCTTCAAAGAAATTTTCAGCTCATGCGAGACTTGGATCAGAGGACTGAGGGTAAAGCAGAGAGACAAATTATTTTTAGGGCTCTTAAACATTTGTTTTCATAATTTGAATCTGATGCCATATTTTTTTTAGTACCCTTTACTTTTCTACTAATAATATATAATTTTAAGAATGTGACGTGATTTTAACCAAGTTTTTTTTTGTTTAAAAAGGATTCTGCCTTTTCTGGATTTTAGTTCCTTACTGCATGCATCTTTTCATTAGTACAGTGGTAGGGATCTGCATGAATCAATCGAATCCACCGGGTAGGCCCATACACTAACCAGGCAACATTATGACTACGGACAGGTAAAGGGAATAATTGATAATTATCTCCTTATTAAGACACTTGCTAGCAGATGTGATGTGTATTTAGTGAACATTTTATTCTTAAAAGTGATGCTTTAAAAGCAAGCAAAAAGGATAACTGGGTCCTTTCCAAACTGCACCTCTTGTTCCTGGTGTACGGTGGTCATTAAAAACTGACCAACGGCAGGAACAGTGATAATCTGGGGACAAGGTCATAAGCAGCCATGCTTACTGATGCTCATAGGGAGTCTGGCCCATGTGGTCTGATTTAACAGACAAGCTAATGTATTTCTAATTGCTGAACATGCTGGTTTTTATTGAAAGTGGTCAGAACACATACTGCATACACAATATTGCATTGCCTATGGAACTGCATAGTCGCAGACCAGTCAGGGTGCCCTTTTTTTTCTTTTTCTACAACAGGTATTTGTTTAAATAATAATAGAGTAGAATAGAAAAGAATAATGGTTTAAGAAGCAAGGTTAAGATGATGATTTGGCCTCAAAATCTTTGTGCCAGATACTTCAGCACACCTTCAGTGGTCTAGTAAGTCCATGCCATAATGAACCAGGACTGATTTGGAAACAAAATTATGCCTGGTTGGTGAGCATTTCATATCCCTCTGAATTCAATGCCGGTATTTTTTAAAATAAAGAATATTTATCAACTTTTATTCATATTTGAACTTTGGATTTTCCATACCATTCCAAGTAGTCCAAGCTGTTTTAAAGCACCCTAATTACCCTGATTCATTGGGAACAGCTGTTTTAATCAACTTAACAAGTGAAAAACTGTTCCAATGGCTACAGTGCAAAGTATTATTAAAAAATACAAGAAGTTTTGCACTGTGGAAAAATGTGGTCGGAAGCCAAAAGTCACACCTGTGCTGGCCAGGAGGTGAGAGAGAGAGAGGTGAAGAAAAATCCAAGGATCACAACCAAGGCCATTCTGGTGAATCTGGGATCTGCTGGTGGCAACATCTCAAGGCAGACAGTCCAACGAACACTGCACACTGCTGGGTTCCATGGACACAGACCAAGGAGGACAACACTTCTCCAGAAAAGCCACACAAAAGCTCGCTTGACCTTTGCAAATGGTCATCTGGACAAAGAAGAAGACTTCTGGTCTTCTGTTTGATGGTCAGATGAAACAAAAATGTAATTGTTTGGCCACAATGATGTGTCCTTCATTTGGCGTAAAAAGGAGAAGCCATCAACCCTAAGAACACCATCCCCACTGTCAAACACAGTGGTGGGAACCTAATGTTTTGGGGGTGTTTTTCAGTCAATGGCCCATGGAACTTGATTGCAGTAAATAGCACCATAAAAAAGAGCAATACATCAAGATTCTCACAACAAAATCAGACAGTCTGCAGAGAAAATTGGCCTTCGGAACCAGTGGACAACAACCCAAAACACACAGCAAAAGTGGTGAAGAAATGGTTAGCAGACAAAAACATTAACGTTTTGCAGTGGCCCAGGCAGAGTCCTGACTTGAATCCAATTAAGAATCTTTGGAGGAAGCTAAAGATCAGGGTGATGGCAAGGAGACCCTCCAACCTCAAAGAGTTGGAGCTCATCGCTAAAGATGAATGGGCAAAAATACCAGTGGAGACATGCGAAAAGCTAGTCAGCAATTACAGGAAGCATTTGATTGCTGTAATAGCCAATAAAGGCTTTTCTATTAATTATTGAGAAGGGTATGAATAGTTTTGGACATGCCAGTTTTTGTTCAAATGTGAATAAAAGCTGAGAAATATTTTTTACCACAATGATGCCTCTTGTACATCATCGTTTTATCTCCTGGGAGATGCCTGTGTCGTTTCCAGTCAAAAATAAAATTGCTGGTTGAATAAAAGTAAATTTAAGTCAAAATTTGCAAGGGGTATGAATCATTTATGAGTAACAAATATATATATTTGTAATTTTTGTATATTTTTAATCTCTATGTATTAATTGGGTGATCCTAAACTTTTACACAAACAGAAGCAAGATTATTTAGCATCTGAACAGTTCCGATCTTGAAAACAGCATTTACGATAATACAAAGCAGACATTCACTAATGAGTTTTATAGTGAGTACCTCATATAGCAAATGTTCACAAAGTAAAGTGATTACAAAATTCATGAATAACTGTGTTCAAAGGGTTCTGCACTCTGTGATCCAATATAAAACCTATAGTACTGTAAATGTCTGCTTTTGGATACAGCAAGTGTGTCTTTTCCAAATTTCTTTAGACTGAGGTTACGACCCCCACCCAATTTACACGTGTACACAGAAATAAAGAAATGCATAACAGTAGAAAGTAAATAAAATATATTAAATTTAAATTAATGTAAAAACCCATGTGTGGTAAGGGTGTAACAGGGTCTGGCAACAAACAGGCTTTCATTTGCCACAATAATTTATGCTGGGCTTTACAGTGTTTAAATTTCTCTCTCTATCACTTGCTTGCCTGTTTTGTGCCACTATTCCCTGCACAAAAACCGAATTAGGCATAGTCCTGTAATTATATTAAAGGAAGACTGGATTGCTGAATGTGTCTTTATGAACAGACTCACAATTGCACATTTTTCTATTTACTGTCTTCTCTGTTACATTCCTTTTTTTCAGATCTTAAGGCACAGATTGATTCCCTTGCAAGAGAATACACAGCAAATGCCAGGACCCTCTCTTCTGAGCAGAAGCTGTCACTTCTGAGGCAGATTCAGCAATCCTATGGGAAGTGTAAAGAGTTTGGAGATGATAAGGTTCAACTGGCCATGCAGACCTATGAGATGGTTTGTGTAATTTTAAAACAACTTTATATTGTTGCCAGATCAATTTGACTGCATATCTTTGGAACATTGCAGGAAGCACTTGGAGACATGGGAGAAAAAGACATGCAGTATCAACACAGTAAAACCTTTTGGCTGTGTGACTAGATCTTAAATAAAATTGTTGGCATGTGTAATAAATTGGAATTAAAAACAAGTTTCCATATTGTTCTAAAAGCTTTCAAGCCTTTTAGGCTTTTGGTGTGTCAATCTGAAGGTTGTGGGTTCAAAGTTACCATTGTGGGTCCTTAAGTAAGGCCCTCAACTCATTGCTTCAGGAGTATTGTATGACCAACTCTTTATTCTGACCCCAACATTGTGATGTTGGGATAGTTGTAAGTTGCTTGGGTTAAAATGACATTAATAAATTAGCAAGAATAAAAACAATGAATTAACCTCCCCAAATACAGTACGACAAGATGACTTAACATAATATTTGAAAAAATATAGCAGTTTAAGTTCATTCATGTAAACACAAGTTTAGTTAATTTTAAAAAAAAGTTTTTTGGTTTTAAAAAAAGGAATGATTTGTCTAACACCCTGTGATTTTGTTCATAAAAGGTGGATAAACACATCCGAAGACTGGATACAGACTTGGCTCGCTTTGAGGCAGACCTCAAGGAAAAACAGATTGAAAGCACAGACTATGATTCCACCTCCAGTAAGGGAAACAAGAGTAAGCATTTATTTGCCTGTGCTTTGCTTTTTTTTTTTTTTTTTTATTAGGTCAGTCCAGCTTTAATATAGTTTATCTTTAATTACAGCTGAATGGATGAGATTAGTATTAAAATGGAAATTTATTATTAGTATTGTTATCCAGCCTTTCAGTAACACTTTCATTCGAAGGTGAACTTCGGGGACCTAAAGAGAAAAAGGTGTCACGTACCAGGTCAAAGATAAAGAATTCTGATGATGATTGCAGCCCTAAAAGTGGCCAGAAAAAAGTCAAACTTATGCAAACGTGAGTAAGAGCACACATCTCTGCTTTTTCTGTATATACTTTTATTTGATTTAATTCCACATTTGTGTATTTAGCAAGGATTTTATTTGTGCACCTTGACAGTGTCAGTATTCATCTTAATCTCTAATATGATTAACAGTTGTTTGTTGTATAATTTTATCACTCTATTAATTTAGAACCGAGTTCTCCTCTCCAGCTGTGAATTTTAGCAACGTTCACCCATCAGACGTTTTGGACATGCCTGTGGACCCTAATGAACCCACATACTGCCTCTGCCACCAGGTTTCATATGGAGAAATGATTGGCTGTGACAATACAGATGTAAGTTTATTATATTATAATACAGATTTTTTTTTATTCCTGTTAAACATTTTAAGGTGAATTCAGATTTAATTTTTTATAGCTGACCTGTCAGTTCAGCCATTTGCTAATCATTGTCCATTGCTGTCGACACTGTCTCAAAGTGAAATTCAGAAATTAATCTGGTAACTTGAATCCCCTGTGCTAAGAGGCGGACATATCCCCTTCATTTGTATTCAGACATTTGCTAGGGACCAAGCACAACAACCAAATTCAGTCAATCATTGCTTAAAACACAAAAGGGGACGGGGGGTAGACCCACGCTCCGCATGGGGAGAACGTGGAAACTTCACCCAGATTGGGACTTGAACCTGGAATTCTCAGCAATGAGAAGTAATCGTGCTAACCACTAAGCCACTGTGCCACCCTTACGTTCCAAATTCATTATTATTCATTCATTATCTCCCGCTTTATCCTCTATTAGGGTCGCGGTGGGGTTCCCCATGCCCATCCATCTCGGGCACTGGGCAGATTCCATCGCTGGGCACACACTCTCACACAGACACACTCTATAATTTTTAATTGACTTGATCCATAAGGAAACGGAAACTACCCAGATGGGGATTCGAACCGGGAATCCCTAGCGCTGAGAGGCGAACGTGCTAACCACTAAGCCACCGTGCCGCCACGTTCCAAATTATTGTACATAATATATTTTTCTCTGAATTTTCTAAATGGTATATGCAAAAACAGTCAGCATATTTGAGTATAAATCAATTTCAACAAACCATCCAATGACAACAGTTTATTCTTCATAAAAAACCCTCAAAATGCGCTGTTCCAAATTATTATGCACAACAGAGTTTTTAAAAAAATACATTTTATAGAGAACTAATAATTGGTCATTTAATGGGTGCTTCTTTGATATTATCGTTACAATTTCCAAATAGAACTTAGTTTTTTTTAAGAGTTTCTGCTTGAATTTCTTTGCATGATGTCATAATAGCCTCCCAGAGCTGTTGTTTTGATGCCTTCCACCCTCATAGATCTCTTGTAAGAAACTCCAAAGGTTTTCTATAGATTTGTGGTCAGAGTAAGATGGAGGCCATACCATGAGTTTCTCCTTTTATGCCCATAGCATCCAATGACACAGAGGTATTTTTGCAGCATGGTGCATTGTCATGCATAAAGATGATTGTGCTCTGGAAGCCGCAGGAGTCTACCAATACTCGCCCCATGATTTTAGCCCGAAACTGACTCAGCCACATCATCTCCTTGCTGATGTTGCAGTCTTGTTGGGACATGAACCATCCAGGGTTGCACAACACTCATCAAACAAGTCTGTTTTAAAATTAGTCTTCATGTATGTCACTCCAATTATTTCCACTTGTGAGCACTGGTTAGTGGTGGCCAAAAAATAGGTTTATGCACTGCTGCAAACCTTTGAAGAATCTGAGGTTAACAGGACTCAAGATGCACCAGTATCTTCAAATACCTGTTTTCTTATTTGTAATGGAATTTTAAAAGCTGCTCTCTTAATCCGAGAATTCTGGCAGAAACCTTCCTCCTTCATGCCTTTATCTGGACAAACCTGTCTGTGCTCTGAATCAGCCACAAATCTCTTCACAGTACAAGGATCACGATTAGGTTTTTCTGGAATATCTAATATTTTCATACCTTGTCTAAGGCATTGCACTATTTGACTCTTTTTTGGCAGCAGAGAGATCCTTTTTCTTTCCCTTATTGATTAAAACCTGAGGCATACCTAATAATGTGGAACATCCTTAAGCAGTTTTGCTTTTATTGGGCTCACATGGCGAACTGTTTTCACAGGTTTCTGAGCTCGATTTTAATGAGACACATTTTCCATGAATTTAATTGAGGAACAAAACAAATGCATCTTTATGACCCTTATTTCCAATTTGCGCAATTAAAAAAAAAGAAAATTACTGGTTTTGTGGCTACTGTTTTAACTACTATTATTTTTGTGTACAAAATGCTCTGTTTTTCAAAGTGATATTTGAGTATTTGTCAGGTACACTCTTTCTTTATTTTATTTTATTTTTTTCCCTTATGGTGGTGAGCCACCACCTGTCCCACCCTGTGCTTATGGTGCTCCCTAGTTGCTGGATATCGTCTTAATAACCTGAGGTGGGAATAATGAAATTGGATTCTGGTTTAATTAATTGAGTATTTGGAACAAGACTTATGGTTTTACGAACAGTGGAGTCATTCAAGATATATTTATGAAGGTAGCACGAAATGTACAAAAGGCAAAAGCATTAGCCAAGAATGTTTTCTGGGTTTTTGCATGCTACTAGTTATTTTTCACTATAATAAAGTGATGTCCATTTAGTTTAAATGTACCATATTTACCAAACTTGTTTTATTTTGTTTTGAGCTATTTTTTCATTATGGCAAGTGTAATACATTTTTTTAACTCTATCACAGATGTCAACAGAATGAGCCTGATTTCTGTGTTTCCATATATTCTCATGTTACAACATGCAAATAACTCCTCCATAATATTACAGAGCTGGTGGATGTTCGAGACCTTGTGCTCCCCCACCTTCTGTTTGAGGATGCCTCACAGATGGTTAGTAGGGTTTAGGTCTGGAGACATTCTTGGCCAGTCCAGCAACTTTACCCTCAGTTTCTTTAGCAAGGCAGTGGTTGACTTGAAGGTATAATTTGGGTGGTTATCATCTTGAAATATCGCCCTATGTCCCAATTTCCAGAGGAAGGGAATCATGCTCTGCTTCATGCCACATGCCAGTATGCCACAGTACCCCTTGATAAACTGTAGCTCCCCACATCCAATGCTTTACTGTAGCCAAGACATACTTGTCTTTGTACTTCTTACCTTGTTGGCACCACACACGCTTGACACCATCTGAACCAAATTTATCTTGGTCTTATTAGATGACAAGACATGGTTTTAGTTATCCATGTTCATAATCTGTTCATCCTCAGCAAACTGTTTGTAGGCTTTGCATCATCTTTAGAAGAGGCTTCTAGCCATGCAGACCAATTTGATAGTGTTGGGTGTATTTTCTGACCTGACTCCTCCCTCTTTATCTTTTGCAGAATTGCTGGCAGTGCTCATATTTCTATTTTCTAATGCCAACCTCTGGACATGATGCTGAACATGTGCACTCAGCTTATTTGGTTGTTCATGACGAGGCCTGTTATGAGTGGAATCTGTCCTGTTAAACTGCTGTATAATTTGGGCACCATGTTGCAGCTCGGTTTCAATGTGTTGCAGTATTGTTATATCTTGATCCATCTTTATGTAGAGAATTCCCAGAGCGTTCATTGCTATAAGGTATCATTTTGAAATTCCAATGACCAGTAGTCATTGAGAGAGTGTGATTTATTGAGTTATTTTAGAGTCCATGTCAATGCTAAAGTCATTGTGGATGAGTTTCAAGTCTTTTTCTAGGCAACGTATGCAACTTGGACTCCAGTCACTTGCTTGTGTGCCTATCTACAGTATGATGTATACTAATATTTTTTTAATGATGTTTTTTCTCTGCAGTGCTCCATTGAGTGGTTTCACTTTGCCTGTGTGGGCCTGACCACCAAGCCCAGAGGAAAATGGTCAGTAATTATGTCTTCAGAAATTTACATCTGTAATTTCCTAAGAACAATACATGTCTAGTATTTTCAGCTAATCTTGTTTTTTTCCTCATCTTTGTAGGTACTGCCCTAGATGTACACAGGAACGAAAGAAAAAATGAAAGGTCTAATAAAAACAGAAACAGTGATACAGCTAAAAGATGGCAGGCAGGGGAGGTAGAACAAAAAGGATATGAGGCACAAATGTCCCCAACCCCTCTATAGACACTAACATAGATCTGTACTTAATCTGGTGCTTCTCTTACTATCATCTATCCTCATATCCTTCTGTCCAACACACAGAAAGGGATGATGAAGGATGGATAATATGTAGTTACAACTGTAGCTTAATTTATGTTTCCAGTTACTTTTGATATTGTGGTCTTATTTTGCTTTTTTTAATGGTTGTTCTCACTTTGGTTTTCAGATAGCTGTTGTGTTGTTTGATTGCTTTTTATATGCATTACATTGTACAGATTCAATATTAGTAATAGGCTAATCAGGGAGCATGACTCTTGGTCCTTAAGCATGGACATCATTATTTTACCAAACAGTGACACACAGTGTTCTCATATGCAGTTGGTCCTCTTTAGGCATGTTTATTTTCCATAGCTGGTGCATTTTTATATCAATATTCAACTAATATTCAAACTAATATTTATTGTTATACTCAGGAGGCCTGAGGCTCCTCTTGGTTTACATAAGCTGTACATAGACAGTGTTTTTCACATTCTGGTCACTAAACCACATTTCAGGTTCATTCCACAACTGGCTGCTGTAAAGAAAATTTTCTCTGGTGCTCATATTAGTTTATATACTAAACATTTTGCTGGACTGCAAGCATTATCACAAATGATAATGGTACTGACTAGATTAAAGATTGCCTGAGTATAAGAATGCAACAACACATGAATGCAACGTTCCTTTGGGTGTTCATCCTAGTGTATTGTGAACTATGAACAAAAATGGCAAGGCTTTTCCTACAGTATTGTTTTCGTATTCAGTTTTAATTGATGGTGCTTCTAAAGACAAATTATTGCAGCTTTTGCGTAGTGGAATTTGACAATGGTCTTGGTGCTGATCACAAATTCTGTTCCAATTTAGATTTAATGCATAATTATTTTCTGAAATTTCTGATGTGTACTCATTTAGGTTACTTTAAGGTTTTGCAGAACACTACAGTATAATTACTAATGTTAGTCTTTAGATGGTGGACTCATGGAGTATTGGTAAAATTTCTTTACTGTAATTTGATTCTGTAAGATGTTTGTACTAATGTCAGACACTTGGTTAAGTGTCTTCCATGTTGACTGAATAATGCCTGATGTCTAAATCAAGTTTGTGTCCTTGTTCTTTAATTAATTGTATAATTTATATTATATTATATTATATTATATTATATTATATTATATTATATTATATATTTTAGTATAAGAATTCAATCAATGTCATTAACCCAAACACAAATATTGTAATAATTTCTGAAATAGCTATAGTTTAAAAAGAAGTATTCATTTGCATACTTACACTTAGAGTGCTATACTAATACAACATGATGGCATTCAGCTGTTTTTGTTAAACATACTATGGTGCCTTTGCTCAAACACCTGTACTACCTGTAGTTGTACTTTTAAATCAACTCTTTGACACCTAAAAACATGTTGCATGGTAAAGTCACACTTGTTTCATTGATATTTTTTCAAAAGATTTTTGCTGACCCCAATCTGCGTTACATTGTATATGACATTGCTGCCATAAGCTGGTTAAATCAAACCATTTTAAATTTAGGATGGGTCAGGGTTTGTGGTCGGTTATTTAAAAAGTGTTTCAGCTGTTGTAAGTGGACTTCAGCAGTCTTTAGTCACTGTTTGGAACTGTTCTCTACATCAGGTGTTCTCAACTGGTCTCAGCACTGGACCCACATTTTCTCATGGTCATTAAGTCATGACCCACTTTTATATAAAACAAACCAAACCATTTTTTTAAAAATATAACCTGTAAAGTGATTTAAGACCAATTATTATAATAAATTGAGAAACTTGTCCCCACTAAACGAAAATCCATATTTTCAAATGCTCCGGATTATATTTGTGTTTCGCCATTTTGCCTCTGAACATCATTACAAATTTAAAGAGAAGAGTAACCAGTAAACAAATGGTGATGAGAATTGGGCGTTTGGCCCATGTCTCTTTTTTTGTTCAGGATATAAGACGAAAACAAAATTTATTGATTTTATTAATTTTTCTTTTTTAAAAAAGACCATTTTCGTTGCTAGTCCGCCTGCAAACCATCAGTTATATCTGAAATAAATAAAAACAAAGGCACCTATTTCCATTTAAATCAATGTACATCCATTTAATTCGCAAGGGATGCTTATCGGGGACAAAGAGATTTGTCCGTATGTAATGTGAGTATGACGAATAAATCCGAAGCAACTGGCAAAAAGAGCGATGGCATTTTTTTGTGTGGAGAAAATCGACAAATACCAAAGTTAACACAAAATGTTTCAATATATTTGTTTTTTTGCAATTTTTCAAGCTGTCTGCAACCTACCCAGAACGTGTCCGCAACAACGAGAAGGTTTGAGAAGCTGGTCTATGATGCACTATACATTTTAGTAAAAGACAGCTCAGGACTTCCTCACACACTGCCATGTGAGATATTTGCTATGGCCACCTTTAAGCCTGGAAGGTCAGATACCAACAAGTAATCTACAGGTTGTATGTGGTATTTTTTATGTGGTAAATTCATTAAAGTGGGCCATGATCCAAGCAGAGGCTGAAGGCTTTCAGCAAGTAGGAAGTATTGGAGAATGAGAAATGCTAACTTGATCTCCATGTACTCTTTACTGCTGCTGCTGTTCTCTTATAATGTTAAGAGCTTTCAGCTAATTTACTGCATCAGGCATTTCATTCCCTTCATTACCTGGGATGCCAACTTACCTTACCCTGTCTGATATATTAGTCTAAACTGAAGGATAAAGTAAATTTAGGAGAATGCATAACTAGGTCGCCACATAATCAGCTCTAATTTTGGAAAAAGCCTGTTGGCACTGATCTGTCCACTGGACCAAAGCTAGTTTTTCATGACGTTAGTTAGAGAGTTGTTGGTGTTAGAATAGTTAGGTGCAAATGTATGACTGTCTTACCTTCTTTTTGGTCCCATTTTCTTTATTTACCATTTCACGTTATTCATTGGACTGGCCAGTATTAATAATGATGATAATTTTAATATACATTATGTAACAGGCAAGAACAAGAATCATGTGTTAATACAAAAAATGTGGTTTGACCAAATCTTGACATAGAATGCTAAATGCTTAAGAACCACCAAAAGTCTGCTTTGTGATATTCAAAAATGTTTGTGGTACAAAAATGATAGTGAACACACAAAAAAGTTTGTCAGTACTAGTAATAAAAAAATGCCGCTGATTATTCATGACCTTATTGAGCTGGGGAGATTTGAGCATGAGCAACAATAAGCAAAAGGAAAAAGATTTTTAAAAAAAGGAAAGAGTGATGTAGGATGACTCACCATTTGAGAATCCCTCCCAAAACTTCAGGCAGACACATTGAATGCATAATTAAATAAGAATGTGGGATACCACTACAGTATGTATAAAGGCCAGTCTCTTCTAATTTTGTCATAGAGGTCACATGTTTTAGATGAAAGGATCTGACTTGCAATTAATCTTATACACAGAATGTCATGGAATTAAATGCTTAAATTCAATGTAAGATTTGCAATATTAATATATTAATAAGTGTTGCAGTATTTTTGTTCCTGCAATGCGTGATTCATGTTATTCTGACAGGTATTTAAAATAATTTGGTTAGCATTCATATATACAGTTTGTGCGCTGATGTTCAAACATGTGTAAGTAAATCTAAAGATACTATATTCCCCTTAGGTTTAAATGCACGTATTAATGTATTCGTGTCACCCTGGGACCTTTGCCTTGTGAGTGCTGTTATTCTCATGATCAAGACAGATGTCTTATTAAATGAATTTTAAATGTTTGAAAGATGACTACTTAATACTTCATATATGAAATAATTGTAAAAATGCATAGAATGGTAGATAACACACTAGATAGAAATATATATATAAAAGATAGAACAGAATATTCCCATCTTCTTTGAAAATATGCATTCAAGGCATTCAATTTTATTGTCTCCACCCTGTAACTTCATTGCCTTTGGATTAGTCAGAGAATAAAACAGAAACTTTCTCTTACTGCCTCTGAGAGTGACATAGCAAGATCTGTACGCAGCACACACAATTCAGGGGTGTGTTCAAGGTTACGGAGCTAGTCGACCAGACACGACAAGCACACAAGATATACAGATGCGATATATTTGTCTTGTTCAAGATATCTAGGCTTGTGTTATAAGATATGGCTCACAGGTGGCATTTCATGGCAGTAAAACTGTACAATCTGAATATAAATGAAATAAATTACTAAATTTAAATGAAACAATAAGAAGGGTTTAATTAAGATTTCATATACATGGTAGTATTCATTTGTTATTAATTATTCTTATGAATATTACATTCTTATTAAAAACATTTACATGTAAATTAAACATATCTTGGGATTAAAAATATGATATTAAGAATCACCCTCCTAGTCACAATGACTTTCTGACTGAAATCTCCCAGCATACCACAGAGAGTGTATGCTGTAAGTGTGTTTGGGGGGGCAGAGAATGAGGGAGGAGACGATGACGGGGAGAGTGAGAGACACACTTGCATGCAGCCTTGCAGAGTGTAAGGGACTCAGAAGAGGACAAGAGAGAGTGAGAAGGAAGAAAGCAATGTCTGCTGAAAAGGCGCCAGTTCCTCAGTCACTTGCCAGCCCTCACTGAGACATCATGGGCTGTATCGGCTCACGCACTATCAGTAAGACCATTTTTTTATTGCATCTTTTCTAGGCTAAACAGAAAACAAAATGAGGCAGTGGACGATGCTCACTTCCACCCCTCCACTCTGCCTCAAAGGGAAGTGTGTGTTTCTATGGAAACCCTCTGGTTAAAGGCTGTTTGTCTTCAAGGCTAGACCCATGATTCCCCATCGCGTTGGAGAGCAGCCAAGAGAAAATATATAAATTAAAGGATGGTGAAAACAGCTTTTAGGCAAGAGGTTTTATGACTGGTTTTGACATTAGGATCGACAGAGATAGGTGGGGAAGACAGCAATAAAATTATTAAAATAGTTGAAAAAACAATGGCCACAAATGCATCTTACATGTTTCTAATTTTCGATTTTAACATGCATGTTGTACAATTGTAGGTTCACCAGATGTCAAAACAGGTGTATATGGGGATGTCCAGTCTGGTGTGCAATTAGGCATGTATGCATGTCTGTGTGTGTTTGTGTGTGCTCCAGTGCATAGATATAAAAAAGTAAATTTTCTCTAACTGTCTAAGATGAGAAGCGCTAATATGGGGAGAGACTTCATTATATGACTGTTCCCTGCATAAAGCATTAGTGTTATGTGCCGCTTCTCCTTCAGTGACATTCAGAGCTACCTTTGAAGAAGTGGAACCTATCATAATAAACCCCAGTGAACGACGGAGCGGGAATGAAACAATTGGCGCCATATTTGACCTTAGATTGTCATTGAGACAGCATTATATACAGTGAGACATATTGTGGCTTCTGAGGTTTTAGCAAAAAATAACAGTAAAATTCTACACCTGAAAAGTTGCATGATTGTTATGAAATGGGACCAACTAATGTCACATTTCTTTCAACCTAAAATAATTAGATGTTTTGAGTTTGAATAGCAGTATCTTGCTGCTTTGTGTTGGCATAGATTAGCTTTGAGCATTATAAAATTGGTTTACTGTTTGTGAGGTGTGTGTATCTTCAGTTTTGCACCATGAGCTATAAATAGAAAGGAAAGGAGAAGAGTGGTAGGGAGATGCATATAATATGGGTCAAGTGCTGCCCATGCAATATTCCACTGTCTGGTTTGTCTCAAGGAAACAAGTATATTTCTGGAGATGCAACAGACTGCAGATGCCAACCTTCAGATTTTTTTTCCTCAAGATATTTTTTCTAAGGTCAGTTATTTAAGACTTTGAATAATAGTATGGCCAGTATTGTATGTTCAGTTAACACTGTATACTGTATGTGTTTCAACTGTTATGCCGCAGCATGCGACACCTGTACACTCTGAATTTTGTTTATATACAGTTGCATGATTTTTTGTTTGAACAAGTTATTTTTATAACACCATTGTTTGTGAAAAACAACAAATTTTGCACTAAACAGTAAAAGAATCATTGTGTACAATATACAGTAGTGGGAGTTTAGTTGCCCAGATATACTGTTTATTTGTAGATGTACACTGACCTGTCAACAACTTTATTACCACTAACACACCTTTTGGATGGGATAAATTATGGAGCATGTAAACATTTTATTTATTAGTAAGCATAAGAATTTGGGCGAGTTTGACAAGGGCCAAGTTATGATGTTTGGATGACCTAGTCGGAGTATCTTTTGTTAGGTGTTACCATTTTGCAGTGATCAGTATCTTTTTAAAATTGTTCCAAGGAGTCCACAGTGGTAAACCATGTAAAGCTAATCCAGTGGTAAAGTCATAGGGGGCCGAGGTTTACTGATGCACTTGAGGAGCAAAAGGCTGATCTTTGTGGTTTGATCCAACAAATGAGCTGCTGAAGCTCAAATTGGTGAAAAATGTAAATCTGGTTTTGATATAAAAAAGAAGTTGTCATCTCCGGTTGAAGTGTATAGGACTACAAACTGCAGACCAGTCAGGGTGCCCATACTGGACACCTGTTCACCACTAAAAGCACCAACAAAGACCCATCCATCCATCCATCATCTTCCGCTTTATCCTATATTAGGATCGCTGGGGGGGGGGGGGCAGATACACCCAGGACAGGGCGCCAATTTATCGCTGGGCACACACTCACTCACACAGACACACTCTATATGGGGCAAATTTTTGGAGAACTCAATTGACATGATCCATGTTTTTGGACTGTGGGAGGAATGGGGAACTCAGATGGGGATTCAAACCGGGAATCCCTAGTGCTGAGAGGCGAACGTGCTAACCACTAAGCCACCGTGCCGCCCCAACAAAGACACGTACATATAAATTCAGCTGATACTGTCTCAGCCATGTGGGACTTTTTTGGTCATAAGTCAATAACTCAGCAGTCCCAACCAACATTTGAATGGTTACTGTGTTATGTTCAGGTTAGGTTCTAGCTACAGAGCTATGGCTAGCAAAATTATCATAAGGTCCTGGTAGGATGGTCAAATAATTATATTGTGCTTTAATTTATGTAAAATGTTTAATTATAAAAAATAAAAAAATATATAATTTATGTAATATTATACATCATTGCATGTTTTTTCTCCTAAGTTTTCAGCATACATGAGTCTGAACCAATTGAGCATTGTTATGACAACTTCATATAATCTGAACTGAACTCTCAGCCTTAGTAGTTTGGTAAAGCATATTGAGTCAGGGCGGCACGGTGGCTTAGTGGTTAGCACGTTCGCCTCTCAGCACTAGGGATTCCCAGTTCGAATCCCCATCTGGGTGGAGTTTCCATGTTCTCCCCGTGTCTGCGTGAGTTTCCTCCGGTTTCTCCGGTTTCCTCCCACATTCCAAAAACAAGGAACAAGTCAATTGAGTTCTCCAAATTGCTCCATATAGAATGTGTATGTGTGCATGTCTGTGTGAGTGAGTGTGTGCCCAGCGATAGATTGGCGCCCTGTCCTGGGTGTATCTGCCCAGCGCCCGAAACTTTCTCCCTTGGATGGGCATGGGGAACCCCACCGCGACCCTAATATAGGATAAAGTGGAAGATAATGAATGAATGAATATTGAGTCAGGTTAACAACATAATAAAATACTTGATACTTGAAAGGGCTAAGACAACAGGTAAATAATTTGTGGGCAGCAGAAATCACATGAATTGAGCCAGACCAATGTGGCAATCATGATATTGGGTCATTTAGTAGACACTTTTATCCAAAGCGACTTACAAGGTGAGCACAGGGTTAATCACAACATCCCTGGAGCAATGAGGGTTAAGGGTCTTGCTCAAGGACACACTGGTAACTTCAGTGGACCTGGGATTTGAACCCCCAACCTTCAGATTGATAGCCCAACACCCTAACCACTGAGCTAACCCGCCCCTTGATATGCAAAAGTTTTAGTGTAAAACAAGACCTACTGAATGTGCTACTGCACATGGAACCAAATTTTCTGTTTTCTGAGGAACACTAATTTTCAGCAGGAAAATTAAGGTTTTAATTCCATTACATGAGATGAGGCCATAACCAAAAATATACTCATTTCTCATTCTGTTGCATTTAAGAAGGTATAGAGATGTCAAGATAACCATGGTACATGACTCCCCAAAGAAAAATCCTGATACAGTTGGGGAATGGGGAACCACAATCTAAGAAAATGCCCTCCTGTAAAATGAAGTAAACTTTTGTATATAGGATCTTAACTGTTTAATATGTAGATGGAAGAGCTAGGACAATTACAAATCTTACAGCCCAGGAAAAATATCCATCCATCCATCCATCCATTCATCCATTAACTTCCACTTTATCCTATTTTAGGGTCGCGGGGTGGGGTGGGGGGGGGGTTCCCCATGCCCATCCAGGGGAGAACGTTTCGGGCGCTGGGCAGATACACCCAGGACAAGGCGCAAATCCATAGCTGGGCACACACTCACTCACACAGACATGCACACATACACACTCGGAGCAATTTGGAGAACTCAACTGACTTGATACATGTTTTTGGGCAGTGGGAGGAAACCGGAGAACCCGGAGGAAACCCACACGGACACGGGGAGAACATGGAAACTCCACCCAGATGAGCATTCGAACCGGGAATCCCTAACGCTGAGAGTGCTAACGTGCGAATGTGCTAACCACTAAGCCACCGTGCCGCCATGGAAAAATTATCAATAAGCATAATTATAGTCAGAAAAAAATTAATCCCAATATGATACTAAGCTTGTAATGAAATATTAATTTACTGGTAGGCAAAAGTTTTGGTGTATGCTTTTAAAGGTGAATGGTGCATGTTGTCTGAAAAAGATTTAGGTGGGAATTCAAGGAATAAATGGCATTGGAGAAAATTCTGCATCATATGTGATGAATTGAGAGAAACCTTCTGTAATATTTTAAGTTGAAATGTGTTAATGAAAGAGCTAGGAGAGAGAATAGATAGGAGTATTGTAAGACTTATCAACCTCTACCTGAACGTACACATTGACGGAGCATAAACATAATTAATATTTTTTAATGGGTGGCTTAGTGGTTAGCACGTTCACCTATCAGCGCTAGGGATTCAAGGTTCGAAACCCAATCTGGCTGGAGTTTCCATGTTCTCCCCATGTTTGCATGGATTTCTGCCCAGAGTCCAAATACATGGATCAAGGTCAATTGAATTCTCCAAATTGCATATAGAGTGTGTTTGTGTGTGTTTGTGTGAGTGAATGTGTGCCCAGCGATAGATTGGTATCCTGTCCTGGGTGTATCTGCTCAGTTCCCAAAACGTTCTCCCCTGAATGGGCATGGGAAACCCACTCAAGACTCTAGTAGAGGATAAAGCGGAAGATAATGGATGGATGGATGTTTTTTTAATGAAAACTTGGTTTAAGCCTTCAACCTTCAAGTGAAGAAGCATTCACCTTTACAAAAAAAATTCTGTCAGGGTCTTGGTGTCCCAGAAATAGTGAAGGTATACATTTAAATTTAGTCATTTAGAAGATTATTTTATCCAAAGCCATTACATCAATTAAAGACTACAATGTTTGCCTAAACAATGAAATGAACAAGGACCTGGACAGAGATCCACAGGAGAGTTAGTAAGTCCAAATTGCATAACAATTATTCATACTGCCCCATGGCAGTCACTGAAGCAGTCCTCCATATTTTCCATTCCTTAATATGTTCTAAGTTATATGTAATGCACAAATTCAGTTTTGTAAACATTTTAGCCTGTATTAATTATTCAATAGCAGAAGGACCCAATGGAAGACCATTTTGCAAGTACCTCCGACTTTGCTTGTACTTAATGCATTATGGCATTAAGATGACCAGTGAAGAGCGGTTGTAGAAATAAGTTGGTGGGAAGCCATTATGTCGTAAATTTTTTTTTGGGTGTGACAACCTGAATGAAAAATGATAAGCATGTTTGCTACAACTCAATTAAAACATTAACAAGGACATACAGGTAAATGTTAAATGGGAGATGTAGTAAATATACAACATATGTATTTGCTGAGACTCCAAATGGTAATCTAATATAAAAACTTTTGCTGGAACAACACGGTGACACTAAATGTTAAATATGAGTATTAACAACAACTTCAGATAAACATGGCATGCCCCTTAGGCACAGTAAATGCAGGCTTATATAATTAATCTAAAATGCTGCTGGATTAAACTATATTTGGGGATATACTAATCTTGGTTGTTTTCTTCTCTTCCAATAGACTGGTCAATTTACTGCTTGCTTTTTACAAAGCCTCTCCCTGCTGTATTAGAAACATTGACTTGATTAACTTTATTTTAATAATCAAACTGTAATGTACACTCACTGGCAATTTTGTTAGGTACACCTCAGTTCTACACTCACTGTCTGTTTTTTTCAATTCCACTTAGCATATAAATAGACATTGTAGTTCTGTAATGGGGAGTGAATTTTAGTTAGGTTGATAAATACTTTGTTGCATCTCTAGAGCATGGACTCACTTGGTTATCTTTTTGCAATTAAACTAACAATCCACTATAGTGCTGGAGAAATTATAACCATGTGATTGGCTCATGAAAGCAATCATAAACATCTAAAAATAAATAAGACTTGGATGTTTTACATCTAACAAAATTACATTTTGTAATTAGGAGGAATAAATATCTATTTCGTAAAGTATTTTAAGCGGTATAAAGTATTTGTAGGCGGCACGGTGGCTTAGTGGTTAGCACGTTCGCCTCTCAGCACTAGGGATTCCCGGTTCGAATCCTTATCTGGGTGGAGTTTCCATGTTCTCCCCGTGTCTGCGTGGGTGTCCTCCGGGTTCTCCGTTTTCCTCCCACAGTCCAAAAACATGGATCAAGTAAATTGAGTTCTCCAAATTGCCCCACATGGATTGTGTATGCGTGCGTGTCTGTGTGAGTGAGTGTGTGCCCAGTGATAGATTGGTGCCCTGTCCTGGGTTTATCTGCCCAGTGCCTGAAACGTTCTCCCCTGGATGGGCATGGGGAACCCCACCGCGACCCTAATATAGGATAAAGCGGAAGATAAATAATGAATGAATTTTAAATGTATTTATGCAAGGATTAAATTCTAATTTCGAACAATACAGTTCTAATACAGTGTTCTAATACAGGTCAAAATAGGCATCTATCCATCCATCCATCCATTATCTTCCGCTTTATCCTCTACTATGGTCACGGGGGAATTTGGAGAATTCAGTTGAACTTGCTCATATTACCTTTTTCGTAAATTTAACATTTGAATTGTTTGAGAATTTAAGAATTTAAGAGAACAAATAATTCTATTTGTTGCAGTTTTTGAGTGAACATTTAGTCCATGTTGCCCATACATGATGATCTGCTCAACAGTTTGATATTACCAAAGGTGATTTTTGACATTACATTTTTACAGAAAAATTCATGTTGAACACACTTACTGAAATTATTATTATTATTATTATTATTATTATTATTATTATTATTATTATTATTATTTAATATTTAATTAAAACGCCTCTGATTTTATCCAATTCTTTCACATAAAGTCAAAATTTTCGAATATTGAAGGTTCTGGGGTCTTGTATATAAACTTTTATTTTCAGTTCTTTCTTTAGATTTTCAGTAGCATTCAAGTCTGCATCATTCTAAAAGCCGTATTTCCTTTGTCTGAAACCACTGTATTCTGTTGGATGGCAACAGATTTTTATCAAAAATATCTTGGTGCATTTACACAAATTTTACGGCATTTACTTTTTACACCAAGTTAAACGAACATTTACATTATTCATATAATATTGATATTGAACAAATGTCTACCCAATGCCTGAAACGTCCGCTCCCATGTGATCCTTATATAGGATTAAGTGAAATAAATGAGATGAGCTGAGATATTGAACAATTATGGAGACTTGTAAATTGCAGAGTAATATGATTTGTAAAAATGCTTGCATGAATTTGAACACAAAAAAAGTAAATACTGGGATAAAAATACCATAAATAAACTTCCCCTGAAATACTCAGTTTTTATTAGTAGTCAGGAATTATGAAATTATTTTTTTTATATAGAGTTTATGGTAATGTATCTTTGTGAACCACAACTGCAATAACCACACTGAATTTCATTTCACACCATATTTTGTTAAGATTAAATGTGCAATGTGCAGAAATCACTGATTAACAATGAATTTGTATATAAATTGGTTTTGGAAACATAATTATTAAACTTTATTAATAGTAAACTGAAATCCTTTCAAAACAATGCTTTAGAACTGTACTCAATTGAATGGATAAAGATGTGATCTGATACATTCATAGTTCAAGTTCAAGTTATTTATTTATATAGCGCTTTTTACAACAGTACATTGTCACAAAGCAGCTTTACAGAATGAAAAGCCTTTAAACCCACAAAGAGCAAGCCGAAGCGACATAGCAAGGTGGCACGGTGGCTGTCCAGGGTGTAATGGCCCAGCGCCCGAAATGTTCTTTCCTGGATGGGCATGGGGAATTCCCCTCTGTGAACCTAGTGGAGGATTAAGCAGAAGATAATAGATGGATGGATGGTCATTCACAGCAATTTCCCAACCCAATACCCAGACCTTAATCTGAGAATTTCTGACATAAAAATTTTTGATGCAAAACTCAAGAATGCTGATATATTGAATATATAAAATGTTGATATATTGTTGACAACTGTGTGTGTGTGTGTGTGTGTGTGTGTGTGTGTGTGTGTGTGTGTGTATGTATATATATATATATATATATATATATATATATATATATATATATATATATATATATATATATATACTTAGTATTTGCTCACCCATACAAATGATCGGAATCAAGTGTTTCAATCACTTCCATGGCAATAGGTGTATAAAATCAAGCAGCTTGGCATACAGACAATCATACAAATCATTAAATTGCCTCGCTCCTAAATTTTACACAGTCTACTGTCAGCTGTATTATAAGTAAAATATTTATATAAGTATATAAGTATAAAATGTAAGTGTTTGGGAATGACTGCAACTCAGCCACGAGGTTTTAGGCCACGTAAAATGATGTAGCAGGGTCAGTGGATGCTGAAGCGCACATTGTGAAAAGGTTGCCAACTTTCTGCCGAGTCAATCACTAAAGAACTCCAGATTCATGTGGCCTTCAAATTAGCTCAATAACAGTGTGCAGAGAGCTTCATGGAATAGGTTTCTAGGGTTAAGAGGCTGCATCCAAGTCTTACATCACCAAGTGCAATGCAAAGCATTGGATTAAGTGGTGTAAAGCACAATGCTACTGGACTGTAGAGCAGTGGAGACACGTTCTCTGGAGTGCAGAATCTCGCTTCACCATTTGGCAATCTGATGGATGAGTCTGGGTTTGGCGGTTGCCAGGAGAACGGTATTTGTCTGACTACATTTTGCCAAGTGTAAAATTTGGTGGAGTGCCGATTATGGTGTGGGGTTGTTTATTTAGGAGCTGGGTTTGGCCAATTAGTTCCAGTAAAAGGAAGACATTTTGGATAATTCTATGCTCCCAACTTTGTGGGAACAGTTTAGAGCTGGTTCCTTCCTCTTCCTCTTCTGTGCACCAGTGCTGGTGTGGATGAAATTGACTGGCCTGCATGGAATCCTGACCTTAACCCGATAGAACATCTTTGGGATGAATTAAAGTGGAGACTAAGAGCCAGACCTTCTCGTCCAGCATCAGTGTGTGTGATATATAACAGATATACTTACATACTCACTTACTTGTGATATACTTGTATTAGGGATGTAAATATTAGTGGATTTTAATTAATGCGATTATACATTTAATGTGTCTGCAAAATTATTGATTAATGTATTTATCCATTCATCCATTATCTTCCATTTTATCCTCTACTAGGGTCGTGGGGGGTTCCCCATGCCCATCCAGGGGAGAACATTTCGGGCACTGGGCAGATACACCCAGGACAGTGTGCCAATCTATCGCTGGGCACACATTCACTCACACAGACATACACACAAACACACTATATGGGGAAGTTTGGAGAATTCAGTTGACCTTGATCTATGTTATTGGACTGTGGGAGAATGGGGAGAATGGGGAGAACATGGAAACTCTACCCAGATTGGGATTTGAACCGGGAATCCCCAGCGCTGAGCGGCAAACGTGCTAACCACTAAGCCGCAGTGCCTCCCTGATGTATTTATATTACCGCCTTTTTGTTTGGCTATTTTTAACATCTGCTTCGACGTACACATATTATCTACCTAAAAGCTGTGGGTTGTACTACCTTATTATTGTTTTCAAACTTCCCTGGTACTTCACAAGAGCAATAATGCAAAAAAGTGAAATGAGACATACTTAAAATACGGGATTGTCTTTTATTTAATATTTGAATGTTGTGCTCATATAGAAATAACAGAGTATATGTAATCAATATATATTATATATTCTTTATTATATATAAATATTCACATTTAATTTATTATTAATTTTAATTAAATGAAAAGAATTTGATTGCAGAGGTCAGTTGTATTGATGTCTTAATTTAATAGTGATCGGTGACTACTGTAGACCTGCACTGTAAGCATTAATTACTTTTTATTATTTTATTACAATTTATCTTATTGCACTTTATTTTAATCTTTTTATGGAGTAACTGTTCTATTTACAGTGCATTGATCACAACTACTATAGTCTGATAAACATAAACAATACAGTTTGTGTATCTCAATAAAAGGCATATGGTTTTCTTGTTGATTTATTTGAAACTTTTCACAATAGATTAATTGTGAAAAATCTTGAGTAGTGAATCGTATTTGATTGCAACGAACCAAATAGCATGGTACTGGGCAGTTCCTAAGTATTAAAAAAACAATTTTTACAATTAAACAATTAAACAATAAAATCTTTGGCTTAAAGAACTGATATTCATATTAAATTGAAATATCATAATGGCTCTGATTAACATGCTCAATGTATGTATGTAATATATATATATTGAATTTGAATTTGAATAATCTCATTATTTGTGCTTGATATTAATAGTTTTAAATTCCATCAAATTTAAATTAACATGTAGGCCTAGATTTTATTATTAATTTTGTAAGGGGAGTTTAGAAATTAGCCTTTCATGAAGACAGTCAAATAAGAGCCATTAATTTATTGAAAATATGTAGTAATACAGCACAGGATGTTCTCAGTTAAATATGCTAATAAACAAATGCATTTGAGATAAAAAAAAAATATTTATATAGCAATAGTAAATCAGGAATGTTACATTTTAATATACATTTTACATTTAAAGAAACATTATTGAATTTTCAGGTAAATTAAAAAATAAATGTGTCTATTTGCATTTGGTTACAGCAAAATGTGAGGGACATAAAAACATCACACAAATGGAGCCTCATGCCAACCAAAACCTTGGAATCAAACCCAGGACCTTTTTGCTGTGTGATAAGAGCACTAGGCATTGAGCCACTATGTCAACCTTCCTTTGAGGGATGAGCAAATCAAATAAAAAATAAAAAGAAGATTGTTTTGCAAGAGTTTGCTGTTGTGAGGATTTGCTGAGTGTGGCTGAAAAACTTTAATCCAGTACTTATGCAGTCTAATCAAATTGAATTTAGATCCTTCTATTTATCTATATTTAGTTTCTCTATATTTTGTTTGTCCATCCACTATTTCCAGAGCTGTGTGTTCATGCATGAATTCAACTTATTAATACTGCATAAAATGTATGTCAGTGTCTACATGTCTGTATATTCTGGCCATATCTTTTATTTCGGTGCTTGTGCGCTCCACTTGCTATCTCTCGAGGGTGAGAAAGGCTAAATGAGTAATTGGCTCTGAGGCTCAAAGGCTTTACTGTACTTACAGAGAAAAAGCCAACAATTACCACATACTTAGCAACAGCAATTAAAACATTTTGTCTAAATTCTAAATTTGTAATAAAGCAAAAAACTTATATTTATTATTTTAAGTATAAGAATTTAAGTAAGCCATAACATTGTAAATTTCAAAAAATATATTTGTAATAATTTTAGATCATACTCTTTTGATAGACTATATTATCACATTATCAAAATCAACATCTTCAACCTGTTAGTTCCAGTTCCCTCTCCTGCTTTTGGTCAATGCAATTGCTTTCAAGCTGTACAACTGTGCAGGTCTACAGTCCTGTCAATTTTTCCTGTCCCTTTGGCAGATATTCGTCCATCATTGCTTGCACCACTTTCTTTATCTGCAAATTAACCCTTCTTCCATCCTTACTCTTATTCACACACATGTACTAATTACCTTTCCTCTTATTTCAACTTGCACACGTCTCTTGAAGTCTTTATCAACCTTCAAATCCTTACACATATTATCAGAATCAGAATATGTTTATTATCATTGTACTTGATATAACAAAATTAAGGTACACTACTCTCTTGTATTACAAATAATATATATTACAAGAAAATTTCTAATCTGGATGTGTTGACTTTTGAGTTGGACACCTCCAGGTTTCCACCACAGCTCGAGAGACTGCACTGCAGTGTTTTGACTGTCTATGATTTTTGTCAATTATTTTTGATACGATTTGTTCTTGTTTTAATACGTAGTTCTAAAAGTGTTGAGAGTCTCTGCTCTGCCCTCCTTATTAGTTCTTCCGGTGTTCCTTAGGTGTTTACATCCCAGGAGTGGTCCTCCTCTATGAAAACCAATTTCTTAAAGCACTTATAACTGGTTGGTAACTGGGGTAACTGGTCAGTAGTCATTAAGTCTGATGATCGGTGATTTCTTTGATAGTGGAATTATAGTCAACGATTTAAGGCTGAACGAAATAGTTGAATGTAAAAATTATCTATTAAAGATCCTCGTGAAGATCCCAGCAAGTTGATCAGTTCTTTAGCACATATCTGGTGAAACCATCAGCGCAAACCTCACATACATTTTCTTTATTTACCAGCTCCTTTTCATAGCTTCCTCATACTATACTTCAAAAAGTATTGTCAAACTAGTATAATAAACTGGTACAAAACTAGTACACTCAAATCAGTTATGCATAGTCTTTTAATTCTACTTCTTCTGGATTTTCTGTTTTCAGCGGCAGATGCAGTTCCAGTAAGAAAAGAAGGAGAGCAGGTAAGCGTTTTCTGTCTAGATAATTTTTGACAGTAACACCAATACTGTTTGGAAACCTTGGTCAAACTTTATGTGATTGTGTATAGCCAAGTCAAAAATATCCTTATTCCAGCAAGACTTTATTTTGCAACTTTATTTTGTTCCCATTTTTGGCAGTTTTAACATTACCAATAATGGGAAGGTTTATAGGCAACCTGCATGGCCATAACTCAGTAAAACCCTCTTTTGACAAGTAACACTTCTACTGAATACTTTTTGTAATTTACTAGTATAATTTTCTGTCATTTTTTTGACTAGTATTTTTTTGATATTTGCTTATTCATGCTTGCACTAAATGCTTTGTTGCAAAACACGTTTTAATGAAGATTAGGGTGGTTTCTTTTGGATCTATAAAAAACTGTAAAAAAATCTATAGCTTTAGATCTATAGGTGATGACTGGGTTAAATTATGGTGGATTTTGATGTGTGTTTATGATCATTATCTAGTTGTATATGAATTATTTATCCATCCCTGTGTTTTATAGTAAATAGTACAATGCGCTGTGAAATTAAATATAACTCATAAAAGAATAAAAAGAATTTTAGAAACTTGTTTTGATGGCAAAGTAGTGATTAAACTTGGATTCATGAATGAGAGACATCTTTAAGAAAGCTGGCGAGATAATAGATCTCACCTTGGGCTTCTCTGGATTTATTGTCTGTGTGTCTTTGGTGTCAACAGCTAGCCAAAGGCTAAACTGTGTCAATAACTGCTTACAGGAACATTTAGAAGTTTAAAAATACATCTGTAATCAATACCAACAAAAGTTTTGCCAATTTAGTTAATCACAATAGGATTGAGGTCAGAACAGTTAAATTCTTCCCCAACAAACTAAACCAATCATTATCTCATGTACAGTGGTACTTGAAAGTTTGTGAATCTTTTAGAATTTCTATATTTTGCATAATATGACCTAAAATATTATCAGATTTTCACACACATTGTAAAAGTAGATAAAGTGAACCCAGTTAAACAAATGAGATAAAACTATTATATTGGTCATTTATTTCATGAGTAAAATAATCCAATATTACATATTATTGACTGGCAAAAGTATGTGGAATTTTGCCTTCAGTATCTAGTGTGACAGCAGCAATAACTGCAACTAAACGGTAACTGTTTTTCAGTCCTGCTCACCAGATTGGACAAATTTTAGTCCATTCCTCTGTACAGAACAGACGCTGTATTTTCTCATATTAACTGCTTGCTTCAAGTCCTTCCACAGCATTTTGATGTGATTAAGGTCAGAACTTTGACTTAGCCATTGCAAAACATTATCTTTCTTTAACCATATTTTGGTAGAATGACTTGTGTACTTAGGTTTGTTGTCTAGCTGCTATACACATCTCTGGAGAATAAGCTCAAGGACAGATGTTCTTGATTTTTAGATAAAATTCACAATTAATTTTTCCATCAATGATGACTAGCTGTCCTGGCCCTGGTGCAGAAAAACAGGCCCAAACCATCATGCGACCACCACCATGTTTCACAGATGGGTTAGGGTTGTTATGCAGGAATGCAGAGTTTTCCTTTGAACATAACTCTTTTCATTTAAACCAAAAAGTTCTATTTATATTCATAGTTCTATATATTCATTCATAAAATATTTTTGCAAAAGTCTTCTGATTTTTTTAGCAAACCACAGACAAGCAGTAATGTTCTATTGCCATGCACACCCTTTTAGTTCAGTATTCTTTTGGTTGTGGACTTATAAATAGTAACATTAGCCAATGTGATAGTGGCACAAGTTACCCTGAGGTTCTGTGTAATCTCGCATAATATGATATGTCTTACTCTTGGAGGGATCTTTGTCGACCACTCCTGGGGTAAGAATGCTCTTAAATTTCCTCCATTTGTACACAATTTGTCTGTCTGTTTATTGGTAAAGGCAAAACTAGTAGTGATTTTGTAACATTTTTCAGCCTGATGAGCATCAACAACTCTTCCCCAGAAATATTATTTGTTCATGCCATATTACACTTCCATAAACATGTGTTGTGAAGAGCAGACTTTGATAGATCCCTGTTATATAAGTAAAACATGGTGCCCACTTATATCTGAGTGCCATCCCAATAATTAAAAAAACACCTGATTAATTTTACCTACAAATTAATTGCTAATAATAGAATTCACATACTTTTGCCACTAATAAATATGTATTATTAAATCATTTTCCTCATTAAATTAATGATCAAGTATAATATTTTGTCTCATTTGTTTAATTTTCTTTTAGGACTTTTTAAGGTAATATTTATGCAGAAATTGCAAACTTTCAAGCACCACCCTTATTTGTGCAATGGAGCAAAGACTTGCTGAATTGAAATATGTAAATTTGGAGCTAAACATGGATTGATCAATGCTTGCCATATGATGGATAATAAAAAAAAAACATT
Organism: Corydoras sp. C115; assembly: GCA_019802505.1. Taxonomy (NCBI): domain Eukaryota; kingdom Metazoa; phylum Chordata; class Actinopteri; order Siluriformes; family Callichthyidae; genus Corydoras; species Corydoras sp. C115. The sequence continues at coordinate 1,235,717 of JAFMOC010000098.1, read as the reverse complement.
TTATTTTTTTAGAGGCCACAGAATTATAATCTGTATTTCTCCATAAAACTAGAAAGTTATAATATGGCATCTGTAACCTAATACATTTTTTGACACCAAAAGTCACTTTGTTCATTGCCTAAGGGTAACAGCATTGGGATTACTAACGTGCTCACACAAATATTCATATGGCTCATAACCAGCTAAACTGTACTCTGATATCCTTTCATGTTGCTATTGTGGATGATGACTTGCTTTATTTTGGATCTGAACCAGTGAATGATGTCACTCTTGCCTGCTTTTCTAAAGCTTTGTCATGCACAAGGTTAGAGGAATGCAGTGACGATGAGTAATATGTGTGTGGGAGTAGAGAGAGCTTGGGTGTTAGATATAGATGTACATATATTATATATTATATATATATATATATATATATATATATATATATATATATATATATATATATATATATATATATATATATATATATATATATATATATGTTGCCTTTTTTATTGATCTAATGAAACAAACACTTCACAGTTCCTCCTGACAACCATGTTTGTCTAATAGTTCTAGGTAGAATATAGATCCAATCAATAGTTTGTTGTATGTTTTGGTTGCAGGTCTTAAAATAGAATTTCTGGTCATTGAGACTGTTGCCCTGGTTTAAAACATTTGGCCTCTTCTTTTCTTTAACTAATTAAACCCTAGGTAACACATTGTCAGGTGTACATTTGAAATATCTGAAAACGATGTGTTGTAATACTGTTTTTTTCATCGTGTTATTTTTTTTCTTTTAAAATTGTTACATTTTGCTGTATTTCTTTTTGGCTTGCTTGTGTAGCTTGAAATGGCTTGCTTGTGTAGCTTGAAATGGTTTGCGTGTGTAGCTTGCCATCACGCCATATTTTTGTAACTATGTTTCTATTTTGCCCCAGCTCATAAAGACTTCATAGCGACCATTGTTGAAAACCCTTCCAGGTGCATTAATTGCCTTTAAAAAGCAGGTAGTTCTGGTCCTTAAATATAATTGGCTGAGCAGTTTGTCCAGCCATTAAATTATCCTCTGACCGCTTCACATTTGTATCAATGTGCCAGGATATTTTTAAAAATAATGAAAGCATGGAAAATAATGTCTGTAACTGGTCACCAAAGTGAATCATCTTTCAATCATACTGCATCCTAACTTGACTGAAGAAAATGATTGAGAGAACAACAAAAATGAAAAGGCTTCGAACCAATCTGTTCCAGCCAACCAGTAAAGAAACATGCGTATGTGGTAAAACATTGTTTTAAATCACCATTAACATAAAAACACATAGTAATATAAACAGCGAGCCTTTTCCCAATGAGTACTAAGCCGTTATACTGTTGCTTCAAACAACTTCCACTTCAAAAACTGTACCAGATTACATCAACTGTACCAGATTACATCATTACATCTGGGAAGACAAGTTTATTCATAATTGAACACGTTTATGGATTAATTCATGTTTTTAGTGTTTTTATAACCATTTTATAAAAGCAATAGGGCACTTAAGGTTGTGCATTATTATGAGTTGATCGTGGGAAAGAGGTTTAACAGCACTCCACTACATGTCAGGCCCAACAACATATCTTGCTCTTGATTTATTCACAATGCTGCACACCATCTTGTGTCTTATTGCTTAATTAACTACCCTCTATTGCTTAGTGTCAAATTGATTTAGAACAAATGTAAAACTATTCCACACCAGCATGAGTGTTTACCTATATAGCACACACAGACAGCAGTAACCACATAAATCATAATAGTGAAGATATTGATGGTGACTTAACACAAAACAGGCACTACACAAAATAATGTGGGCAAAAAACAAATAAACAGTACTGGAAATGACCACAAACAGTATGTCCCCTTGAAGTGACTCATCCTGACACTGGGGTTGCGTGTAGTCTGCTCTCCAGCTCACCTGCCAAACATAGTGCAAAATAGCAAGTTTCACTCAGTGCATTTTGTGAGTCAGCTATCTATCTGCACCAACCCCTACTTCTATTCTCCAATCACTGGCATCATGACCTCGCAGCAGTCAGTCGGTCCGCGATTCACAACTGCCATCAGTGCCACTGCCAGTCTAGCCTTATTTTGCACATCTTCATTTTGACAGAAAGACAAAATATGTAGCGCAGTTTGATTTTTTATGTTGACCTGTTGTGGATATTACTCGGTCAGTTTACATCATTTCAGCCCTATACCATGTCCATGCATAGCATGCCTGGCCGTCTAATTGAGACAGTGGAGCTGGTGTCCGCTTATGCAATATAATGCATGACATTCAGTTTAAGAAGCAACCAGAGCCCGTAACTCTTTTCTCAAACTTAATGCCAGTTTTCCATATTTCCATGCTGTGTCCTAACTTTCTGCACTGGTAATTAAATAGGATTACCTGAATAAGATGAAAGTTATTTTATGCTGCATAACATGCTTTTCATTTTACTTTTAACTAAAAAGGAGGTGTGTCCAAACATTTGACTGGTATTATGTGTGAACAATATCTGAATGATATTTGAATTCATTCATTCATTCATTATCTCCCGCTTTATCCTCTATTAGGGTCGGGGTGGGGTTCCCCATGCCCATCCGGGGAGAACGTCTCGGGCGCTGGGCAGATAGACCCAGGACAGGGCGCCAATCCATCGCTGGGCACACACTCATTCACACAGACACACTCTATATGGGGCAATTTTGAGCATTCAATTGACTTGATCCATGTTTTTGGACTGTGGGAGGAAACCGGAGAACCCGGAGGAAACCCACGCAGACACGGGGAGAACTTGGAAACTCCACCCAGATGGGGATTCGAACCGGGAATCCCTAGTGCTGAGAGGCGAACGTGCTAACCACTAAGCCACCGTGCCACCGATATTTGAATTCCATTGTAAAAAGAAAATGCCTTAATTGGGTATAGCTGTTATATCTCCAACAGGTGGTTACTTTGAGTCCAAAATCCAGATGAAATTTTATCAAATTAAATTAGTTCATGATCAATCATCATCATCATCATCATCATCATCATCATCATCATCATCATCATCATCAAGTTTTATACTTTAATTTCAGGGGGCATTTGAGACAAAGAGAACAAGAATTCAACCAAATAACCTGGACCATCACTTTTTCTTTTATGTTTCACAGTTAATGTTACACACTGAGGAAATGAGAAACTAAGGTTATTCACTGGATTTTAAATATTTCAATGTCAATGAATACTTTTAGTACTTTGTGAAATTATTTATTTATATGTGTGTCCTGCTATATAATTCCAAGCAATTCCAAGTGTCAAATTGCTCAAATTGCTTTTTATTTACAGTGTACATGTCTTAAATCCAAAAAATACACTTTTATGTTTGTGGACATGTTAATGTTATGGTACCACATCACACGACCATATATAAGCACCTGAGGGACTGATTCACTTTGTGGATTATTTTCTGGTCTAGTAAGATAGAGAGATGACACTCTTTAAATGGTTTACCATTTTGAGGGAAGTATCATCTACAGTATGTTAACTACTAGTGCTGTTATGTGCCAAGGGACAGATTAATAAAGTACTTTGTATTTCTTAAGCTGATGATCAAACCTTACAGATGAAACGTTTATGCAAAGTGGTCCACAATAAGTTGGATGTCAGCTTCCATATGTAGAATCAGCAACTTCTTAATGGTGTTAGTGTGGGCATTCTCTGTTTGCAGAGAACAAAGCCAGACTACACTTAATGTAGACTTCACAATCACAGTAATGTTAATGTAACATGTCTCACCTTGTACCCATAAAAGTAAGCAACACCACCCAATCCTGCAGACTGACACTTTTTGTTAATGAGCAAAGTCTATAGCAACTCAGGTAAACACTGCACAACATGAGAAAAAAAGCATCTCAAAACCATGACCATGCTTTAGGCAGTTGGGCTAAAACAGCAAAGCTCTATGTACTGTAGTATTAGAATTGTGTACGTATTGAAGTACTTGTTAAATAGATGAGATGTTATGCAGTATCAGTCTCAGGAGTTGATTAGGGTATGAATTACTGTAACGCTGATGTTTGGGTCTTCTGTGTTCTTACATGTCTGCAATGTTGCTAATGTCCTTATGCGTGCTGTCTAATGTCTGATAGACCATTGTCCAACACTGAAACACTCGCCGACATGACAGTGTTTTTGCTTTAATGATGTAATGGAGTATTATGTAGATAACATTTTTAAAAGACATGGGTTTTTTTAAGCAGCGCTGGTGTTTGGAGAAGCAGAGCTGTGGGGAGGGGGGGGGGGTATTAATCAAATCAAATAATATTTACACCCCTTTTGCTGAGGATATGTTTCTTTGTATGTATATTACTTATTTCAATTTCATCTAATTGTTTTTCTGGACTTAATTAATATTTTATTGTATTGTTTATTTTAACTTCAGCATGGACGGGCTGAATTTTCTTGGGAAGGCATCAATGTAAGTGTTGAATTTTTCCTCTTACCTTTTTCATTTATATCCACACTGTTCCTTTGTTAAAAATAGTTTTTTTTTTTTTTTTTCACACAAATTAATGTTTTTTTGCACTTTGGACCATGAGAGTAAGCAGTTAGGACAATATCATGTTTATTTTTATCTAGTAACAAATAAAAATCTTTTTTACATTTGTACATGTAAAAGTATGCACTACCATACTTTTTCATATCATATGTGGATTAATTGTAATATGCAATATCTGTGGGACATTAAAGCTGTATTGAGACAAGAACCTATACAAAAAACTTATAAGTCTATATTTTTTTCTCTTTTCCTTTCTTTCTTAAATCATATTCTCCTAATCTGACAGCTCTCCATGGAGGATACAACCTCCATCTTGCCTCGTCTAAAGCGGAACTCAAACGCCTATGGAATTGGAGCTCTGGCTAAGTCCTCTCTGTCAGGTGTGTCAGGTGTGTGTCTGTCCTGGTAGCTGGTAACTGACCCCATGTTGGCTCCAGAGGAGGAGTTGGCAAGTGGAGCCAACATGGCTGCCCCACTGGGTTTCCTCTTCCCTTCCACTTTCACCTCTTTCTTTCATTAATTAGTACCTGTCAATGGCCAAAGCTGCCACTGACAGAAGCTTAAGCAAATTAAAATACATCATAAACAATAGCTGACTAGTGCATGACCATTTCCACAGGATTGCTGCTGGGATTTTAGTTATTTGGTGTTTGTGGTGAAAAGAGGTGTATTTTGGTTCTGTTGTGGTGGTTTGTGTAAGTCAGTGCTGTTAGTGAGTGTTATATTTTCCTGTGTGTTTGTCCTGTGCTTTATGAAATCAGACCATGCAAAGAGCTATTCTATTAAAAAAAAAAAACATTTTGTAAGTTTTTGTAAATTGAGTTTGAGTTAAAAAAATATATTAGATGTACTCAGCCTTGATTTGCTGGTATATGTGTTAAATCACATAGCACATCGTTTTACAACAGAACAGAACAGATTGCAATAATTGCATCAGTGTTGCAAATAAATAACCAAATTGTTGGTTAAATTATTCCTTTGTTATTCTCTTCTGGACATTTACTACAGCTTCTTTCATTTGTTGTTTGTTAATCATAATAAATATTTTTATCCCCGTCGACTCTGTGAATTTTCAAGTGAGGCAGAATTCTCAGAGAGCATGTTTTGTAGATTTTATAATTTATTGAGATTTTATATTTTTAATTAATAATTGAGAATTGAGATTTTATAATTCAGCTGTAAATAGTCTTTTATATATATATATATATATATATATATATATATATATATATATATATATATATATATATATATATATATATATATATATATCACAAGACAAAAGGATATTTTGTTTGACATTTCGTATTTAATTTTTAGTTGCATATTATAAGTGATGCTCTTCCCCTGTTATTTAAATACTGAATTAGATTTTTTTTTTTTTTTTTTAGAATTTTATTGGAAACATGTATCTTAACTGTTATACACACAACAGCCAGCAGAGTCAGTTTGATTAACCCTAACCCTAACCTACATTGAAATCCTTTCGGCACAGTAGTTATCACAGTGTCTCAGTGGCACTCCAGGATTTTCAATCACCATCGTTGTTACAAACCTTTCTCTTAACACACACACACACACACACACACACACATATACATATATATATATATATATATATATATATATATATATAGAGAGAGAGAGAGAGAGAGAGAGAGAGAGAGAGAGAGAGAGAGAGAGAGGCTTAGTGATTAGCACGTTCACCTCTCAGCGCTAGGGATTCCCGGTTCGAATCCCCATCTGGGTGGAGTTTCCATGTTCTCCCCGTGTCTGCGTGGGTTTCCTCCGGGTTCTCCGGTTTCCTCCCACAGTCCAAAAACATGGATCAAGTCAATTGAATTCTCAAAATTGCCCCATATGGAGTGTGTCTGTGTGTGTGAGTGAGTGTGTGCCCAGCGATGGATTGGCGCCCTGTCCTGGGTCTATCTGCCCAGCGCCCGAGACGTTCTCCCCTGGATGGGCATGGGGAACCCCACCGCGACCCTAATAGAGGATAAAGCGGAAGATAATGAATGAATGTGTATATATATATATATATATATATATAGAGAGAGAGAGAGAGAGAGAGAGAGAGAGAGAGAGGGAGAGAGAGATATTTATTACACAACAAATGCATTCAAGCAAAGATTAAAAAGAACTGAAACTGGGGAAAAAATGTGTTCGGCATGTGTACCTAGTGGCACTAAATACAGGAAATGATTTTAATCTCTGAAAGCAGAAAATGTGACCAGCAAGCTAGGGTGTCTTCTTGATAGTAAACAAGGTCAAAAAGAAAGGAGACACCACATCACTTCTCCTTTCCAATATCTATTATTATTCTAATTATTTATCCAACTATGTTCATTACACCATGATTCAAGGAGACTTTAAAGTCATTTACGTAACAAACTGCTTTACATTTTAGTTTTTCATTCATCATAGCTTGTCAATCAAAATCTACATTGCTTATAATGCATTGTCATACTACCTACATTTCAGTTTTTTTGTGTCTGAATTTTACTCACTACAGTTCAGCCTTTTGGTAATTTGAAAAAATATAAAAAATGCAGTATAGCAGTTTAATTATGTTATCATTTTGCAGAAAGTGTGAAGATTCAGACACACCAGTCTTTACTATTTTTAAAGTTTAATTAACTTTTTTTTTCTTTAGGTGTAACAAGGTCAATGAAGGATAAGGTAACTAAACCCACAGCTATGGCTCAAGGCCGTGTGGCACATATGATTGAGTGGCAAAGTTGGGGCAAACCATCAGCTGGACCAGCAGGGGGAGCAGGCCACTTTAACTTACATCGTGAAAGGGAAAGACGACTTGAGAATGATGCCTACAGTGATCTAAGTGATGGAGAGAAAGAGGCACGAATGGCTGCTGGTAAACAAATAATTTTTTTCAATCTCTGAGTAACATATTCAGTTCAGTTAATCAAATTTTGTAATGTTAACATCTTTTTACAAATATTTATTGTTTTCAATTGGCAACATATGCAAACCTATGATTATACATTTTTTTGCTTTGAGAAAATGTAGCCCATCCAGTGGCTTTATTATCAATAGATAATATCCATAATCAATTTCATAATATCTTGAATGTTAGAAATAGCATATAGCAGACATGACATAGACATTTGGTTTTTTGACAGAGTACTGCTTATAAATTGCTTATAAATTACCATTAACAGGAGATAAATTAGCCTTTGATTTCCAGTCCTAAAAGATCAGCGGGAACATTAGTTTTAAATAATAATGAAGTTTATTACATGTAAAAAAGGTAAGATTAATAAAGATTACAATTCAAAGTTACAAAGATTCTACTTACATAAAGCGTATATGCTGTTTAATGGAAATAAGTTGTCCAAACTCTCTGCCCGGAAAACCATAAAGTTCTCTCAGCCTCACCTCAAAACTCCTATACAACTTTTCAAAAAACTTAAAACTCTTAAAATCTCTTCTTATATATGTAATTTAAACCTATATATAAGCTTCTAACTTCATTAAATTTCTGCCTAGGTCATTTAAATATCAGCTGCAACAACAGTATAAATCATTAATTTCACTTTGATTTAATCATCTCCTTGGGGTCCCTATTGTTCCTGTAAAAATTGCTTTGCTAGAACTCACTGATGAGTGAGAACCAATTGTCCTTTCTTTGAGATAATCTTGTCCCCTTTTTGTGACCTTTGAGTATCTGCATCTTAAAATCTTGCAAAGTCACATGTTTATCCATCCATCCATTATCTTCCGCTTTATCCTATATTAGGGTAGCGGGGGGGGTTCCTCATGCCCATCCAGAGGAGAACGTTTCGGGCGCTGGGCAGATACACCCAGGACAGGGTGCCAATCTATTGCTGGGCACACACTCACATACACACAGACACGCACACATACACACTCTATATGGGGCAATTTGGAGAACTCAATTGACTTGATCCATTGGGAGGAAACCGGAGAACCCGGAGGAAACCCACGCGGACACAGGGAGAACATGGAAACTTGAACCAGATGGGAATTTGAACCGGGAATCCCTAGTGCTGAGAGGCGAACGTGCTAACCACTAAGCCACCGTGCCTCCCCGTCACATGTTTATAAGAAAGAATTTGTATCAGTAATCTGTACCAGGTATAAATATACTGTATGATACCATACAAAATAATGTAATTTTTTTTACAGATCATCACCTTAACAAAAGGATTGTATAAATACAGTACCAAACATGACATAGTGCAACCATTATACCATTACCATACAGCTCAAGTTTCCTTATTTCTACAGTAATATGCATTGGCTACAAAATGGAGCTGTGAATTATAACATCAGAAGAGAATGTGACATCTGATAACATGAAAACACTGCACATAAAGGCCCTTGTCTGCTCTGCTTAGAAATCAATCACAGATCGTTCTAGTTGTGAAGTGAGGGTGAAAATCACAGCATCTTCAGACTGACCCTGTTTTGAACAGTTTTCTGTTTTGTTTTCTCTGATTTTTACACGCTATAAATGCTGTAAATACTAATTATATTTTGTAAGTTGAATATATGAACAAGTGTTGTAATTTTATATTTTATATTAGTATAAATGTCAGATTGTTGAAATGAGAGAATGTTAAATCAGTTAACTAATTTTTAACAGGCGTAATGCAGCAATTTGCAATTTCTGAGGCCACACTACTGGCCTGGAATTCTATGGATGGAGACAGCTTCTGTGCTGACTCCAATCATGGCAGTGTGGCACACCTCAGCGAAATTAATCAAGAAAGCATCACCAGCAGAGGTAAAGATATCTTGATATATATGATGCATTGCTAAAAACTGTGGCAAGACTGATTATCATTGTTAATCCAATGCTCAGCCAAAATTATAATGCATAACTTTTTAGTGGACTGCATTTTGTTTTAAACACTTTTCCCTACGGGCAAAATTTATAATACATCAACATTAAATGTTTGGTATATCACAGAGGGCTTTTGTGGGATAGCTTATTTGGGATAAACTGGATAGAAAGATTAAGTGTGAAGGCATTCCATAATTAATTAAATTAATTAAATTTTAAATAATAAAAAATAAATGGCGGCACGGTGGCTTAGTGGTTAGCACGTTCGCCTCTCAGCACTAGGGATTCCTGGTTCGAATCCCCATCTGGGTGGAGTTTCCATGTTCTCCCCGTGTCCACGTGGGTTTCCTCCGGGTTCTCTGGTTTCCTCCCACAGTCCAAAAACATGAATCAAGTCAATTGAGTTCTCCAATTGCCCCATAGTGTGTGTATGTGTGCGTGTCTGTGTGAGTGAGTGTGTGCCCAGCGCCCGAGACGTTCTCCCCTGGATGGGCATGGGGAACCCCACCGCGACCCTAATATAGGATAAAGCGGAAGATAATGAATGAATGAATGAAAAAATAAATGTTTAATTTTGTCATTTTGCAGATGTTTTTAACACCATGAAACACTACGTCAATAGGCATGGAAAAACCCACCTGCATTGTAGTATATCCATTCATTCATTCAATATCTTCCGCTTTATCCTAAATTAGGGTCATGCCCATCCAGGGGAGAACGTTTCGGGCGCTGGGCAGATACACCCAGGACAGGGTGCCAATCTATCGCTGGGCACACGCTCACTCACACAGACACGCACACATACACACTCTATATGGGGCAATTTGAAGAACTCAATTGACTTGTTCCATGTTTTTGGACTGTGGGAGGAAACCGGAGAACCTGGAGGAAACCCACAAAGACATGGGAGAACATGGAACCTCCACCCAGATGGGGATTCGAACCGGGAATCCTAGTGCTGAGAGGCGAACGTGCTAACCACTAAGCCACCATGCCACCATTGTAGTATAATAGTAGTATAATCAAACCCGATCATAATCCAATCTGGCTTCTAATTTTTTTCTTTTTACAAACTTGATTTTATAACTCTCAATATTAATGACAGTTTTCTTAATCATCATGGAATCATCTAAACTGGGCAATGAAAGGAAAAGAAAGTTAAAAATTGCAAAGTCCTTTATTATATTTCAAAGCCTTATATTCATCATCATCTGATAGGTTTTGGAGAACAATCACCAACCTAAGGAGAGTACTTCTGTTCAGTGCACTGACAGTATATTAATACTTTATCTAATCCTTTGTCTCAAAGCCAAGTCAAGTCAAGTCAAATAATTTATTTATATAGCGCTTTTTACAACAGTACATTGTCACAAAGCAGCTTTACAGAATGAAAAGTCTTTAAACCCCCAAAGAGCAAGCCGAAGCGACAGTGGCAAGAAAAAACTCCCTTTTATGTTGTTATTTAAGGAAGAAACCTTGGGAGGACCAAGACTCATTGGGGGACTCATCCTCCTTGAGCGGCCGGGCAGCAACAACAGTGTAGAACAGCCATGTCTAGATACTAAACAAATGGAAAAACTAACAACTAGAAAACTATATGTGAGTCCATTAGGGGGCGTCCTGCAGGACCGCCTTGTCAGGATCCATACAGTATTCGTAAGCAGAGCCATGGATCTCCAGGAAGCCGGGGGACACCTCAAAAGAAACAGACAAAGGAAGGGAGTTAGAGCTAATAATAAAGCACGGCATTTAATTAATAAGTGATTTATTGACACAGTGCAGCATGTGACTCGGCATCACTGACTAGAGCAGCATAACTAAAAGAGGCAGATACTGCAGACTCTACATAGTTGAGATGGCGCCCCGGAACAGCATCATTCCAGCGCCACACCCCCCCATTAATGATGAGGTGGGTGAAGAGGTGAAATGCCAGCATTCACTGATCAGAGATTACCCCCCAACACAGCCAAGTCTGAGATCTACATCTTTATCTACAGGGGATTAATTAAACGCAAGATTAAATAAATGTGTTTTTAATTTATTTTTAAAGATTAATAGTGATTCAGAATCACGAACAGTAACTGGAAGGCTATTCCAAAGTTGAGGAGCCTTGTGGGAGAACGCTCTTCCACCAGCAGTAATTTTATTTATTCTAGGAGCTAAGAGTAAGCCAGCACCTTGAGATCGGAGCTCACGTGTCGGCTGGTACAATTGAATCAGCTCACTCAGATACTGTGGAGCCTGATTATGTAGAATTTTATATGTTATTAATAAAATTTTGTACTCGATACGAAACTTAACTGGTAGCCAGTGCAAGTTTGATAACACAGGAGTTATATGATCAAACTTTCTGGTTTTAGTTAAAACTCTAGCTGCAGCATTCTGCACAAGTTGTAATTTATGTAATGATTTATTAGAACATCCTGTCAGAAGTGAATGATAATGTGCAAATGATAATGTGTAGTTAAAAAAAACTTAACCAGCTTAAACACTACTGCATTCGTGATCAGTTTGAGAACACAGTCTTTAGAAACTTTCTTTGTTAAAGGAAAACCACACTTGCAGCTATCACTTTCACAACACTCTAGAAGTACAGTATGTGCATGAAAACAAGTCTTTGCACTGAATGAATTAGGAGTTATGCCATCTGTGTCCTTACATGTACATGTTTTCTTTTAAAAGTACAGCATTTATCTATTTACATAAAATCATATGTTTAATTAATGTAAATACATTTTGCATGCATTTAACCAGGTATTTGTTATTAAATTGAATCAGTTCATTTCAAGTGAACCCAATGACTTCAGGCCAATCGCACTAACATTTCATGTCATGAAGACAATGGAACGCTCAATGAACCCCCTGCAGTTCGCCTACAGGGAAAAGGTTGGAGTGGAGGATGCTGTTCTGTACTTTCTCCATCGGATCCTTCACTGGACAGGAGTAGCAGCGCTGTGAGAGTCATGTTTTTTTATTTCTCCAGCTCCTTTAACACCATTCAGCCCCTCCAATTGGAATACAAGCTGGCAGGGATGCAAGTGGATCCACACCTGGTCACCTGGATTACTGACTACCTCACTGGCAGAACTCAGTACGTCAGGCTAAAGGACTGTTCTTCAGAGACTGTGGTCAGCAGCACAGGAGCACCGCAGAGGACTGTAATTTCCCCCTTCCTTTTTACACTCTACACTTCTGACTTCAGTTACAACTCTGAGACGTGCCACATACAGAAGTATTCGTATGACACTGCAATTGTGGCTTGTGTAAAGGGAGGGCAAGAGGAGGAGTATAGAAGCCTGGTGGAGGACTTTGTGACATGGTGCCGAAGGAACAACCTACTACTGAACACCTCCAAGACCAAGGAGATGGTAGTGGACTTTCGTAGGGATAGGCCACTCACTCAGCCTGTGTATATTGAGGGGGCTGAGGTGGAGATGGTTAAGACCTACAGGTACCTTGGTCTGCACCTGGATGAAAAGTTGTACTGGTCAGCTAACACTGACATCCTCTACAAAAAAGGTCAGAGCAGGCTTTATTTCCTGAGGAGACTGGAGTCCTTCAACATCTGTAGGAAGCTCCTGCAGATGTTCTATCAGACTGTGGTGTCCAGCTCTCTCTTCTATGCTGTGGTGTGCTGGAATGGCAGTATTAAGAAGAGAGATATGAGGCGGCTGGACAAGTTGGTTAGACGTGCAGAGTCAGTGCTGGGTGCAGAAGTGGACTCTGTAATTAAGGTGGCAGAGAGGAGGACACTAAACTAACTGCTCTTCATCATGGACGATGATGGTCACCGATTGCACACCATCATTATGGACCAAAGTAGCATGTTCAGTGGCAGGCTGTTGTCACTGAACTGCTCCACAGAAAGACTGAAAAGATCTTTTGTTCCAAGGGCCATCAGGCTCTACAATACTACTGTTTTGGGCCGGAAGAACAAAAAAAACAATAGGACATTTAAAAACTGTATATTGTATTTTGCACATGATCACTTGGTCTCCATCCATACTGGACACTTTATTTTCATTTTTAGTTTTTGATACTACTACACACTGACACTTTATTATGATAAATTGTAAATTTATATATAATATATATATATATATATATATATATATATATATATATATATATATATATATATATATATATATATTTTTTTTTTTTTTTTTTTTTTTTTTTTTTTTTCCTCTATTTTTTACTGAGCTGTTACTGCTACTGGCTGCTAAATTTCCTTCGGGATGAATAAAGTATTCTATCTATCTATCTATCTATCTATCTATCTATCTACATAAACTTGTTTAGTGTTATTTGGACTAACATGAGATTAATGTGATATATATAAATTGGAGTGAATAATGAGTTTTTATAAAGATTTTACCATCAACAGAAAATGTGGTTTGATATCAGGTACCTGGAAAACAGGTACCTGGTATGGAAGGTTGACTAAAACCCTTTGTTCACAAAACTTGTAATTGGTTACTTCATACTGTATTTACCATAACAGTAAAGCAATAATTTGAGCTTGCACTGTTGTGCATACAAAAAGTCCATGACCAAGGCCAGAAATTAAAGCCACATTGGTAAGGAGCACTTTAGAAAAACATTTCTGAATCAGGAAATGCAGACTGAAACTCATTAATTCATTCATTATCTTCCGCTTTATCCTCTATTAGGGTCGCAGTGGGGTTCCCCATGCCCATCCAGGGGAGAACATCGCTGAAACTTTTCAAAATACAAAAATTAAACATTTATATCACTGTGTCATCCAAAATTGCATCATTTTGTTACATTTCTTATTTCATCTGTACTTGCAGATCAGCCTTTGCATCATTCATCTGCAGAAGTCTGGCCTCACACATATGTCTCCCAGGGTCTCTACTGCCTGTCCTCATCAGATGCATGGGAGCCAATAAGCAATGAGCTTTCAGGCATGGTCTCTCCTGCTGCTGGCTCCTACCTGGGAGGTGGGGCTTCAGGAGAGGGCTTTGATGGTTCCACACACTATTTGTCTCAGCAACAACAGTTAACATATCAGCAGCAGACCCACCTACAGCAGCTGCAACAGATTCAACAATACCAGCAGCAACAACTCCTGCAGTACCAGCAACAGGTTTGAGTAGTATACATGTCTTACTGTGAAAGTGAACGCATGATAAGGCTTAAGTATGAATAAGAAGTCAATCCAGGGTAGCAGATCAGATAAAAGTCACAATCTTACTGTTACAATCCTACCACCTGTGTGGCACTTTTGTAGAATAAAACTGTTTTTAAAGATGAAAATACCATGGGACATGCACAGACTAATAGGACTGACTAAGGAAGACACTTGAAGAGCACAAAGGCAGGGTGAAAAGGCAGGGGGGGAAACGTGGTGGTAGCCACAGCTGTTGACAATTATAAATCCAATCAGTGGCAGTCCATCAGTGCTTTCAAAGTCTTCTCTGAAAGCCTTAAAATAACTGAATCACAGACTGGTGTTAATTAGATTTTGTCCATGAATACTTATTAAATAATTCCAAATGGTCTGTCTGCTTTCTTACATAGCATTTCCTCTGATTGTTTCCAGATGTCTGTTTATTTGATAAAGCAGTTAACCAATCACATTTCAGTACTTTTTGATAATCAGATATTTTAGCCAATTAAAACTTATTACAAAAATATGACTAGACTTCTAGCATTAGCCTTGATGGCAATAGAAAAGGAAAGCAACAAATAAACAGAAAATAACAGGGTTACAGTAAGCAAAAAAGCAATCATAGACTGTAGGTGACTAGATACAAGTGACCTTAAGTGATTAATTGCAAATCTGCAATAGGCAAGATGATAATGCTTGTACATTTGGTGTTGGTCAAGTGAAATTTATGACAACAACTGCATGAAGAGAACCTGCATGTCAGGTGAAGGCACAGGACAGATGGCAGTCTTTACATTTTTGATAAATATTAAAGTCTACATTGTAATTTTGGACAGCTTTAATATTCCATTAGTTGAAAAGATGACTTTTGTTGATGACTTTTTTCAAAATGATAGTTAATCTTTACAGTTACAGGGGCAAAAGATTTAAAAAAAAAAAGAAATTGTAAAATATATACAATGTCAATAGTCACGTCTATGTCTTAGAGAATTCAAACTGCTCAGAATTCCATATTTTTTTTATCTAAAAATAAATGTGACAGACCACATCAATTAAACTATGTTGCTTCTTAATTTCAGAAGGATAGAATTTTGGAGATAAAAAGTTTTGTGACATTTATTACAATATTTAATGAAAAATTTGAAAGACCATCCTCCAAGAGTGGTGATGCATTTTTGCCAGAGGATGTAAAAATAAACAATATTCTGTAATTCATCAGCATTGTTGGAACTGTAATTCTGTTAATGTCTGAAAAAGCAAAAACAAGTAAATTTACCATTAAAACAACTGAAATTAATGTTCAATCTGAGGTGGACAATTATATGAGATCAATAGAACATCTTTACCACAGAACTGAACATTATTGTATAATATGTCAAAAAAAGAAGGCATAAGAAAGTAAGTTAAACAAGTACAAAAATCACAAGAACTGTGAACAGGCAAGGTTTAAACTGGGTTTAATTTTGCTTAACTTGAAATTATGTTTTGCAGCACAGTTTGATGGCATTTTAGCCACACACAGACAAGACAAAGAGTCTGTTTTCTTTCTCATTGTTAGCAGCTCTTGCTCTTTTATTTCTATCACCCATTGCCAACATAATGAACTGACAGTTAAAGCAGACAACCTGCAGGTAAGTTATTTCACCTGATCTGCTCTCCTGGTTTCACATTCCATTCACAGAACAGAACCTGATCATGCCTTTGTTTTCACACCTAAATTACTACCAGCACCAGCTTGGTTTTATTCAAAAACACCTTATTACAATATTTAGCATTGGTATCATTATGTTAAATACAGTATATGTACAAATGCCTTGATTCTGTATTAAATCTATAAATATTTTGGATATTTTATTAAAAACAACTTTAAATAGAATAAATAGGATAATTATACTACTTTGCTTAATTCCACTCATGCTTTGGTTTTTCTTTCAAGTCAATGGAACATCGGCTACATAGCACCCCTCACTCATTACAAGCCACACCCAATAGCACCATTCATAGCTTGGGCCCACCTACTCACCCGCGATTGGCTGATTTATGGGCAGCTGCTCAGGTGGAACAGCATCAAGTGGAAATGATGGGGCACATAAATGCATCCTTGGCTGAAATGGTCACACCAGAATTGTTTAATGAGGAGTTGGTTACGGATAAAGAATGTATTCTAGAACAGCAAGAGGAAGAGGAAGCCAAGGTAAATTCATTTTAATTTAAATATTTTATCTAATGTAAGATGCAAATTGAATACAACAACAGAATTATGTTCTCCATGTGTCCGTGTGGTTTTTCTATGGGTTCTCTGGTTTCCTCCCACAGTCCAAAGAACTAGATTCAAAGTGAATAGGTTGATCTAAATTGCTCCTATTAAGTTTATTTGTGTCTGTGTGAATGGGTGTGTGTACCATAAGGTCGGAGACAAAGGCTAATTTAAATAGACCTTGTGGGTTTTGTAATAAACATGAAAAATGCCAATGATAAATTACTTGTCTGAGGAAACATCTATATTTAAAAAAAATTCACAAAATTATTTAATAAACCCTACATGAGGACCTGAAGGAAAGTATACAGTAATAGGCTGCATTGAATTAGATTTCTTCTTAATTAAGGATGAACTTCTTATGGTAAGTACAAGAATTTCAAATGAGCCTCATACTTATACTAAGTGTTAAATCTACAATTATGTGCAAGGTAATAGCAGTGTGTTTAAAACAACTGAGAAAAATGAAATGACTAAAAACAAAGAAAAAAAAACAATCTGTTATAAGTGTTTTCATATCTATTAATAAAACTGGATTATTTACAGTATGAACTGAAAATTGTTTACAGTTTGACCTTTTCTGTTGAGCACTGAACTAATATTTATAACCTTAATTTTTGATGACTGCTTTACATCTGTGTGGAGACTGATGTTCTGTTCAGATTTTCTAGCCAAAGCTGACTGGATTTACATTACACTCCCTATGCATTCTTGGGGTTTGTATCAAAAATGGAATTTTTGATGTCACTCAAGCGTGACCTCTTCCAGTATATTAACCATTATGCTTGCACCACCAAAATCTTCATTATGTACTGTGGTTTGAATTCAGTGTTTATTGGTCTCACAAACTGTGACTTTTAATCCCAATAACAACAATTTTGTGCTCATATGTTCATAGAATGTTGTGTGACTTTTTTAGGCCAGTCATTGTGTTCTTTAGCAAACTGTAAACTTGTTTTATTTTCAGCAAAGTTTTTCTTACGAGGGTTACAAATAGTTCAGCTTCATATAGGTAGTATATATGGAAAAAATGATTTACATAGATTTACATGATATGATTTACACAAATAGTAGTATGTTTTTTTTCTACCATAAGTTTTGTAATTTAAATCATTTAACATTTGAGCCGAACAGCCAATTATTTTCTGAAGTTCTTTATGCTTTTCACATATACAGTCAACTTTTTGAATAAAGTTGTTTCTCATTCAGAGAAACAACCAATTTTACTCACTGAGTGAAGGGATAAAGCCAGGAGGTACATTTGCTGTCCCTCGTTTAAATAAGGGCCATAATTGACACCTGGTTCTTTCTTCATAGAATGAATGACCTCACTAATTGAAATTCACTCTGCTAATAATTTTAACACATCTCTTTCATTAAATGTGTCAATTGCACCCTGTTAGCAGCATGCTTGTCCTGACTGTTATATCTTTTCTGCCGTAATCAGTAACTAATTACATTAGCAATGCTAGACTGCTATTATTTTAGTTCATTTGTCCTAATCCAGGTTTTGTGAGATAAGGGGTGTTTAAGAAATTGTTAGGAATTACCAAGAGAATTACTTAAGCTGATTTTAATGAGAGTGATCTAATATTTAATAACTCACATTTTATTCAGTCAGTATCATAGGTTAGGAACTAGTTCTTGTAGGTGCCATCTCCTGGCAGTTTGCGTAGAGTAGGTTAGGCCATTTCATCTGCTGTCTGGCCTGGGCTCTGTATAGTAAATTTCCATTGCTATCTGGTTCTTTTATGACTTACTGTATACAAATAAAATAATGACTGGGTTTTTCCTCTTTTGCATCTGTTTTATTTTGTACAGAAATTCTGGGGTGGCATTGGTTTATTGTTTTAATGATGAGAATGCAATATTGGGGAAAACAATATACCGAATATTCTTTCTGTCCATAAATTCTCTTTTTTAGAAAGTTCACTGGACTCAGGTGAGGGTTTGTATTAAAGACAACCTAGCTATAAAGCACAATTAAAAGTAAGCCAATTGAAGAAATGAAGGGTTTTAATAGGCTGTATACAGAGAGCATACGAAGAATGGAAATCTAACTGTCAATAAATTGCAGTTGCACAAATTCAATGGTAGAGAGCAGCTGCAGCAAATTGTTTGATAATACTTTTTCTTTAAATGTATAGATATAACAAAGTGCACTTTAATTGTATGTTAGCTTATATATACACGTCCAGTTCTTTGCTATTGACACCTATTTGTTAAAACTGTTTTTGCTTAAGGAGGAAGATATCACATTAACAATGGAACCAGAGGCTTCATCTATAACACCTCTTACTCCTCAAGCTCATAGAGAGGGTTCAAGCCTGCCTGGAGGTGTGAGCCCTTCCCAGACCCTAGGTGATCCAACAACTGATAATTTATCTTTTGAGGTTACTTCTTGCATAATTCAATCCCTAGAAGAAAAGGATGAAGAAGTGGAAGAGGGGACTGTTGTCATTGTGGCAACTAATTGACATCCATAGTGAACAGTTTAAAGTACTTCTGCTAAATAACATAACTGAACTGTTTTTACTCAAATAACCAGCTAATTACTCTGTTGTATACCATCCCCTGTACTAAGATTTTTTTCTTTGGCTAAGGAACTTTGTGGAAGACTCCAGTACAATGCACTGACTTATATTGTATTATATTGTGTTGCTAATGAGGCTCTTGGAAAACATATGCTTTAAGATAAAATGGGTGCAATGAGGCAATGAGTGCACTAAAGTGGATATTGTCTGTGATGTGCTATACAGAGAGTGAAGGATGAAGCAGGTATGTATATGGAGAAAAATAAAGAAGGAAGTGCAATACTGTCAATTAATGACAACCAAAAAAAAGTGCATGTATTTGAAATATTTACAGGACTGAATTACCAGTATACACATAGTACAGACAGTGCTTTTTGTACAAAAATAAAAACCATTATGTCTTTGTATGTAAATATATGTTTCTATGTATGTGTGTATGTATGAATGTATGAATGCATGTACGTATAAAGCTATATTCTGATAAGCATTATCAATTATTCGCCAATCGGCAATAATGTGTAACATGTCCTATATAACTTACCTCCAGCAGCTACTTACCCATGCGCGCACACACACAATCTATATATATTTTTTTTATATAACCAAGCACAATACTGCCCATTTAAAAGTGTGTTCCACATCCATACTGTACTGCTACTTAAAGACTTATGCACTATGGACATAAAAGAATGTATTGTACTGTTATTGTATGATTTACCAGGTGTTTGTTATGTGTACCCTTTTTCCATAACACTGATAATCATAACAAAACATCCAATAGATACACCTTTCATTCATAATTACTAACCAAATCCATTGAATCCCCAGAAAGACCTAAAGGGTTGGTGCCTTGAATGATTAGGAGAATTAAAAAAAGTAAGACTTAAGACCATTCAGTCTACACAAATGTTTACATACCCCACTTAAATTAGGTGTTTTGATTTTCTAAGCACCAGTAAGACAGTTTCTATCAGTGAAATACACTATATAGATATATACCATAGCTGCACCTAGAATGTTTAGGTGTCTCAATTCATCTGTCAATACATATCTTCTTTGTTTTTTAATTTAAGTTACTGAGTAAAAAACAAAAATTTGTTTTGACTTTTGTGCAGCATCATTTGGTGTTTTTCTCTAAATAGGTTAAATGCAGTGTATGTGCATTAACATGGTCCCTATAAAGGATGTTTTACTTTATAAAACAAACACATCAAATTTGACCAGTGGTACCTAAACAAAGCATAAATTTGTATGTGTGCCTTCCATAGCCAAGCCACTTTTGTCTTGGAACCAAATTTAAGTATTTTACATGCAATATTACATTAAAGAATAAATGTCTTTTTTATTTATGAAGTCACACATTTTTCCTGTAATATTCTATTGTCATGACAGACCATATGACTGTGGACATAATGATTGAGTTTTAAAGAAAGTGTGATTATTGATTATGATTTTAAAAAAATAAATTATTGTTTTTTATTTGTTATGGAAAAGGCAGATTCTGAAAAGAAAGACAATATAAGTCTCAGCATTTGGATAACCAGCAAACATGTGACAAACAATTTCTTAATACATTTGGTTACTACAAAGTAAAAAAAAATCAGTGTAGATTAAGTAGTTAAGGTTTTTGACTAGCAAATTATTTTAAGGCTTTTGGTGTTAAAAACTATTATGCACCACAATACATCAAGTAATTTATTTTTTTAATAATTCAAATAATGTAAGAATGGCTTAATGTTGGGCCTTATTAAAGGCCTTAATTATAAATATTGTTAAAGCTAAAAAAATAGTTTTAAATCCGTATTTACAATGTAAAATCTTTGGTTATCAGTGAAATTCTTTACTTAAGCATACATATATATATATATATTATTGGAAACTGAATAAAAGCTGTAGTCAGTATGTGGGTAGTAAGTTGCTTTACACATCACTACAATTGCAAGGACTTGTTTTTCATCTTTTCATTGTTCGGTTTTATTTTTGATCTCTAAACTATTTTCTTGTGTAAGTGTGTTGGAATGTCATTTAATAATGGAGAAAATAATATCCATCTCAAACTCTCATTTCATAAAGGACATTCGGTCATAAAGACTTTGAAGTTAAAAGCTGAATAAGCTGACTCGGTAGGATTGTTAAGAAGGTTTGTAGCATTTAGGACATGCTATTTTCATGTGTGGGGAATAAAATTCTGACTGTGACTAATGTCGTGTCATTAGTGCGTCCCATGCATCTAATTCTTTATTATACATGGAAAACACCCAGTTTGTACCATCAAATTTAAAAATATCATATTAACCTAAACTTCCTGAAATGCTAGCTTTTCAAAATCATTTGGAATGCGGATATATTAAAGCACTAAATATTTACTCTCTACTTTCAAAATAAAATATACATGTAATAGTAATTAGCAAATGTAATAAAAGTTTATAATGTTATCAACTGCTCATAATATAATAGTATTGATAACCTGATAACCTAATTAGTTTTTCTCATATATGGTATAAATAATTTATACCATATATACGAACACCACTTATAACATTTATGTAAGGTTATCACATAATATGTTGGTACAGTACGTAATTCTAAAGTCATGTTTGCAACAACGCTTTTTACAGTAAAACAAGGAAGAAAGATAGCAAATTAAAATGGTTAGAGCTGAAAAAGATTGTACAGTACTGTTTACATAACAAAATGTATAATTATAGTGTTCTATATTACAATATTAAAAATAGAAGGCAATGTAAAATAAAGCCCTTATTTTAGTTTAAATTTCAAGATTTAAAGACATTGGAGCCACCTGAGAGACTTTGAAATTGGTAAAGAAAACTGTCCATATGAATCTAATAATTTACAAAGAAGTCGGTTTTCAAAAAGAAAATTAATCAAAGTTTAGTGTAGCATTTAACAATGGTCATTTTCGGTAGTACTGCTATTACTGCAAAACAATATCTAAAAAGGTCTGACTGATTAATCAAAGTTTAAAATTAAACATATTTAGAGACTAAATACACTTTAACTGATTTAAGCTGAAATTTAGTTACTTAGTACAGTCTTTCGTAAAACAATTGTAAGTTAATGAAGGGCTTATATTGATGTTCTATATTGATATAGAATGCAAATTCATTATTCAGATAACATTATTATACATACATTATAATAATCAATTAGTAAGGGATGCACAAAGAAAGTTACCCATTTATATCCAGTCAGCCATTCAAAATTACTTATTTAGAATAATTCTAAATTAAATGCAATAAAAAAGGCTAAAAGAGAGGGGCAATAACTAAACATATATTCAGATTTTATATGTTATGACATAAAACAAAATCATATAAAAAAATTTGTACGCCTTATAAAGTTACTTCCTCATCGCTTTCTTTGTTATCATCTTGCTTGTTTTCAGGCACAGATATCATGCTGGAAAGGGGGATGGAGAGAGGAGAGAAAACGCCTAAAATTGGGCTGTTGTTTGAACTTCCTGCATCACTGCTGCTACTGGTGCCTCCTGTGGTGGAGCTGCTATTATTTATCAATACCTCCCGTTTTATCCCTTCAATCCACACTTCTGTCTCTTCTTTTGCTTGAGCAGGAGCAAGTGAGGCTGGGGTGGGGTTGTAGGAACCTATTTGGGGTATGAGACAGGATGAGGGTGCCATAGAAGAAGAGATTGGGGAAGATGGTGGAGAGGAGGTTGGTTTAGAGGACTTGGAACCGCGGAAACTAGCCAGAGGAGGGGGCAAGTGAACACCACTCCGAGTGGAGCCCTCAATAGCCTTTTGAAGCTGTAAGCAAAATATTTAAAAAGGAGATATATAATTATAAGCATTGTACACACAATTGTGTATGGCTTAATTTCTGGAAAACATAGAGACGTTGTCCTACCTCTTTTAGTGCCACCACTCCCACTAACTTGCCTATGCTAGTCACATAGGCATGACTAAGACCAAGTAAAGAAAACAATGTATGAGTCTGTTGGAAATAAACAAAAAGTCGAAGACTTAAAAAAACTATTAAAAATATATGATTGATTTACAGAATAAAGATTTATGTTTTTTATTGGATGAATAAAAGGGCCAACATATACTTAGGGATTTAAAAAAAAAATTTTTTTGGTGAGATTTATTCATTCATTCATTATCTTCTACCACCTTCACGGTGGGGTTCCCCATGCCCATCCAGGGGAGAACATTTCGGGCGCTGGGCACCCAGGACAGGGTGCCAATCTATCACTGGGCACACACTCACTCACACAGATACGCACGCATACACACTCTATATAGGGCAATTTGGAGAACTCAATTGACTTGATCCATGTTTAAAACAATAAACAACAAATTAAAACAATAATCACAAAGTGAAACCAAACAAATGGTGAATGAGCAGCAATGCATCCAACCTCTTATAAAACTGGACCCATACAAACTAAACATTTGAGTGTTTATTTACAACTTAGTCTAAATGTATCTAAATGTAATGACCAGCATCTGAGACCCTGTGGCACCACAGGGATGGCATTAAGAAAATTAGCTTCTAGCTCTGGGTTGGATTTCCCAAAAGCGAAAGTTCTTAGCGATTTACGAACAACATTAAGAACGACGTAACTTCAAGAACGCAAATTTTACGGTACTTTCCCAAAAGCCTTCTTAAGTGTTCTTTGTAGACTTCGCCCCTAAAAAGGCACCGTCAGTCGAAAACTGAATCACAGATTACCACACAATCTCTCAAAAATATAAAAAATAAACAATTAATTCAGGAAATATATAAAAAAAAAAACTATATGAAAAATAAATATCTTTCATTTCCAGATTGAAATTGTATATATATATATATATATATATATATATATATATATATATATATATATATATATATATATATATATATATATACAATTTAAATCTGGAAATAAAAGATATAAAATAATATGTATAAAAAATGTATAAAATAATACATGATTAAATTATCGAATTCCATACTGAATTGTGTTTCTGTGCGATTTGAACAAACAGTGCGTCTGTGAGTCTTTGTGCGCTGCCGGTTATGAACTCCTTAGGGTCTGAGTACTAGTAAGTTACGAGCGATTTTAAGAACGACGCAAGTTACACATGCATTCGGGAAAGGCTCGTAAATTTAAGAAAGTTACGAAGTACTTAGCACTAGGACACTTTTGGGAAATCCACCCCTGTAATGCAGCATGATCGCCTATCTTAAGAAAGGCAACTAAATCAAGCAATAGATGCTAAATGTAGAAGTGTTTGCATGCCATCTAGCACAGCTGAATCCAGTTGTCACCTAATTGCCCTCTGTCTACCTTCATCAGCCCGGCTAAGCTTTACAATGAAATTTGTTACAAGTAAACTGCCATATTTTCTGTGTCTGTTTTATCGAGCAATAAGGCATTTAATGTTGTGAATTATTGTTACTTAAATCACAGGAAAGAGGTATAACAAGACCTTTTTCCTGTCATTTATTCACAGTTAATTCCCTTTCTCATGCCCTATTGCTTTTTTTTTGGTCCTTCTAGGTTTAGAACCTTCTAGCTTTTTTACTGTGTACTACCATTTCTTACTCTATCATTCAAATCATGTTAATATAACAAAGAAATTTGTTACTAAAAGTATCCTTGTTTAATTGTCATTTTATCATTGTAAGGGTGTTTTAACCATATAGGCAAATTGAGCTTTTAAAAACACCACATGAGCTTTATTTATCTCCATTTATATAATTTTGCAAGCTGATATTTGCTAATTTATTTTGTAATTATTTGAGAAAGTATGATCCTCGGTTAAATGTGAAATAGTTAAATGACTACTATCATCATTATTTTAAGTATGATATAGTAAGTTTCACCTTGTGCAATGATGTCCTCTCCACCAGCTGAAAAGGAGAAGGATCTGTTCTGATCTGTTCCAGTTCTAGAGGCTTATCCAACTCAGACTCTTCCCAAGTTTTAATCTGTTTAAACAAAGAAACAAAATAAATTAACTAATGCAAATGATATATTTTCATTATATAACTTCAGATCAATCCAAAATATATATTTTACGTTTATATTTAAGTTTTATAAACTGGCACGGCTTAGTGGTTAGCACGTTCGCCTCTCAGCGCTAGGAATTCCCGGTTCGAATCCCACTCTGTGTGGAGTTTCTCCGTGTCCACGTGGGTTTCCTCAAGGATCTCCTGGTTTCCTCCCACAGTCCAAAAACATGGATCAAGTCAATTGAATTGTCCAAATTGCCCCATATAGAGTGTGTTTGTGTGAGTGTGTGCCCAGGCACCCTGTCCTGGGTGTATTTGCCCAGCGCCCGAGACATTCTCCCCTGGTTGGGCTTGGGGAACCCCCCCTGTGGAAATTATTGCACAATTTTTTTTTAAAGTGATCAATATATCAAGAGGAGTATATCAAATGTATATTAAAAAATTATTTTCAACATGCAACAGTTAAACCTCCTCAGCTGTCATTGCATCTGTGAGAGGTGACTGAGTAGATTCCTGTGGGGAAAAAAGGGCAACACTTTTAAATATATGTCAAAATAAATGTAAACTCATACGTATATTTTTAAAATTTTGTACTAAAAGCTTAAATACATATAAATGCAGTGCAAATGTACCTTTGCTACTCCCTCTGTTTTTCCTTCTGGGTATGATGAAAATAAGTTGTGTATAGTTCTTCTAATGAACTGGAGAGGACCTTTATCTAAAAAATATATCAGAATTATATTACTATGATTTTAGTTTGTCAAATATGTTTACTTTATAATAACTACTAACCAGGAGCGGTGTGATTTGCAGAAGCGTCTGACAGTTTAGGAGAAGGTAATGGGCCATTTTTTTCTTCTTGTGCAGGAATACACTTATATTGTTGGAAAATAACATTTAGTATTTAAAAAAATATTAATTAATATTAATATTAAATCCACAAAACTTACATTTCCAATTAACTGTAATTAAAAGTTCGGATATAAAGTACGTAACAAAGACAGAATGTTATTAATTCTCTTAAACATTGTATTAAATGGTAAAGGTACAATGAAAAACCTGAATGTATTTTGTAAATATGAATATATTTTATTGCCTGCAACACAGTTGAAATAGGGTCAATAAAATATTTTATGATAGGTGATGTCTGCAACATCCATTAAAGGATAAATCATTATTAACAAATAAGTCAAGTCTTTGCTCTGAACCATTAAATTTAAGAGAGAATTGCCAGTCCTAGAGAATTGTATACAGTTAACTGTATATAGTGCGGATGGGGAGTTGCTGAGCTTGACTGGGAACGTCATTGAGCAGTGGAAGGAACAAGATGTCTGGAGACCTTTCATAGAGATCACATTTTTTTTTCTACCACTCAGGTAGTGAAAAAACTTAGTTACAGGGTCCCGGGTGTGAGATCCCCCCTTTTTTAAAGCTCTGGATGTTGTGGGGCTGTCCTGGTGGACGTACAACATCGTGTGGAAATTGGGGGAGGTGACTCTGGATTGACTCTGGATTGGCAGGTGTCACCTCCCCCAAAAGGGTACCTTTTTCAAAAAAAGGGACTTGGAGGGTGTGTTTAACTAGCCTGTTTGCAGTCCAGACACTAAGCTGTGCCACGGTCTTGTGTCAAGCAAAAACATTTTACCTTCAAATTAGTCCTGTTGATGTTATACAGTGTTAAACAAGCTTAATTGAAAGCCTTTTGGGTGTGATGCAGGTATTATACTGTGGTACTGGTGGAATGCAAAGAAGCACGAGGTGGTACAATACATTATTTTCCCAATGTATTTCATAATGTTTTTATTACATTGTATTATTTCATGATATATTAATTACTGAGGGGCGGCACGGTGGCTTAGTGGTTAGCACGTTCGCCTCTCAGCGCTAGGGATTCCTGATTCGAATCCCCATCTGGGTGGAGTTTCCATGTTCTCCCCGTGTCTGCGTGGGTTTCCTACGGGTTCTCTGATTTCCTCCCACAGTCCAAAAACATGGATCAAGTCAATTGAGTTCTCCAAATTGCCCCATATAGAGTGTGTCTGTGTGAGTGAGTGTGTGCCCAGCGATGGATTGGCGCCCTGTCCTGGGTGTATCTGCCCAGCGCCCGAAACCTTCTCCCCTGGATGGGCATGGGGAACCCCACCGCGACACTAATAGAGGATAAAGCGGGAGATAATGAATGAATGAATTCATTACTGAGTTCTATAATTTGGATGATTTGATTGCTAGAGGGCGACACGGTGGCTTAGTGGTTAGCACGTTTGCCTCTCAGCACTAGGGATTCCCGGTTCGAATACCCATCTGGGTGGAGTTTCCATGTTCTCCCTGCACTTTCCATGATAAATTCACAATAATACACACCCTCTCGTATCTTATTGTTTAAATATACACTCACACCTAATTCATATGCCATATGTCATTCTGTGATGAAAAACATAGGTGGTACTTGGACGTTTTGGTTTGATAATGAGTACTTGGTGTGAAAAGTTTGAGAACCACTGACCTAAAAATTCATAATTTCATCCAAAGTTTGTTTAAATAAATCTTAACCTAATGGTAATAATAAAGATGTAAGAAACATAAATATTTCTTTCTTATTAAATGTGCTACAATTAAATGATCAAATAAGTTGTGACTATTTTTGAAGGCAACATCACTACAAATAAAAGTTGTTGGCTACAATCAGAAACACAACCACTGATATGCTGTTTTACACACTGTTTCACCACCACTATCTTCTCCTTCTTCATCCACAAAAGCAAAGGATTCCCAGCTGGCTTTGAAACATGGCTTCTGACTCAACACACCCTTTTCCTTTACAAGGAGGCATCTCTCTGCAGATAACCACCACTCACAAAGGGCAAGAAGTTCAGATCTCTCAATGCTCCCCAACAGGATCATTGATTCTAAAGTTAAAAGATTCAAAATGACTTGTCTTTTACACACATTATTGGCAAACCAGGGACAAACTTAGTAAGATAGGCAAGAAAATGTAATACAAAACATTTTATGAAACAAGACCTTTAGAGTCAACAAGTGGAAATGTTTTTAGAGCTGTAGAATCCAAGAGATGAAGTACTTCTCTGCAAGTAGACTGTGACCAAAGAAACTTCACTTTTCTCACCATGATGTCTTCAACAAAGATATTATACTGACTGCAAAAAATGAGGGAACAATTAAGAATTCTTGTCAATATGCTTTAATTGAACATTTCATATATACTTTATCATTGTATCAATAAAAGTTAAAATATTAATAAAAATTAATAAAAGTACTATAAAAATAAATGAACTTGAAGTGATTACTTTTTAGCTTCAAACTCAATGCTGTTTCTTCATTACCATATGAACACATCAAATTTAAAGTTGTGCTGTACATACAACCACATACTTTTGTTTAATGAGGTAAAATATAAAAATGGATCAGCACGTGTTGGTGTCACACTTCATTGAAGTCAAAATATACATAAAATTCCCCACCGACCAAATATTGCTAACTTAAGTTAACAAAAGTAATATTTAAATGTAAACATTTTAAACATAACACATCTCGTGCAAAAAAAAAAAAAAAAAAACACACACACACACACACACACACACACACACACACACATAATTCACAAATAACCTGTAGTAATTTTAAGCAAAAAGTAAGAGGGGTCCTCTTGAGGGGCAATAATGTTGCATTCAATTAATGAACAGTAATTTTCTGCATCGTTACTGCTTTTACACCATCAGCAATTTTATTATTTCTAGATGGTAAAATTAAACCATATCTTAAAGAGAAAAGCTCTTGTAATGAATTATACAATTAAATGAGTTTAGTCAGATAATGTGGTGCCTGATGATGTAGAATTTTGTATATTATTAAAAAAAATGTTAAACTGTTAGCCAGTTTGATAACACAGGGCTTATATGAGCAAACTTTCTGGTTGTAGTCAAATTTTTAGCTGCAGATTTTAAACAAATTGTAGTTCATATAGTGATTTATTTGAACATCCTTTTAAAAGTGAATTAGAATAATTTAACCATGAGATTATAAAATCAAGATTTAGTTTTCCTGACATTTCTTAACTTCGAAAGGTGGTTATTATTGAAATTTGTGAAGGAGAGATCTGAATCAATAATGACACCTAGATTGTTTAAAGATGAAATTAAATCTAATTAAAGAGTTATAAAGGATTAACACATTTTAAGAGACTTTGTTTGTTTTGTCTGGATCCAATTACTGATTAAATGAATAAATCGTTAAGTTAAGCCAAAATATGTAACTGCATAAGGGTTACGTAAGAAAAGTGTGGATAATTAATTTCAATGGGTCCATATATAGAGCAAATTAAAATGCTAACCTTGTGGTACACCAGAATTTACTTTTGCAAGGTTCTTGACTCATACAACCTTCCTATTTCTCAGCTTAGTTTTTTAGTTGGTCAATGTAAGATTTTTGAAATACTTTAAAGTAATCAATTGAGAAGTAATATAGTAAAGTAAAACTCATGATGACTTGAATAGTTAATGGAACAGATAAAATGATTATTTGATGAATGAGCATGGGAAAGAGTAGGAATGTTCGGTTGCAGGGTGAGTGGGGAAATTTGAATAATGGGACAGCCAACATGAACATGTCATAAATACATATGGGGGCAGAAATCAGGACCAGATGTGTCGGAGAGAAGTTAGAGATATTATGACAAGCTAATAAGACGAGAAAAGCGATATTAGTACTTTGGTTATATTTTTTAGTGATCCAGACTCACGGGCAGCAGTAGAAAGGCTATTTCAAGGTTGTGGAGCCATATAGAAAACATTCCTTCAGCAGCAGTAACTTTATTAATTCTAGGAGCTAGAAGTAATCTTTGATGTCAGTTGATGTCATGTGATGGATTATACAATTGAATTAATTAATTTAGATATCATAGTGCCTGTTGATGTAGAATTTTATATGTAATTAATTAAAGTTTGTGATCAATGTGAAATTTAACTGGTAGGCAGTGCAAGTTTGTCTAGTGGTAACGGTTTGAAGGTTGTAGGTTTAAATCCTAGATCCACTGAAGTTACCAATGTGGGTACTTAAGTAAAGCCCTTAACACTCATTGCTACAGGGAAGCTGTATCATGGTCAACCCTATGTTTTACTATCAACTATTAATTTGGGATTAATTTGTAAGTCATTTCTAAATCCTTTCTATCTATCTGTCTGTCGCAGGGAGCCCTCTTGACTTGGTAATTCATAATCTCTGACCCTTTGAATTATGCTGCTGTAGACAGTAGTGCTGGAGTCACATGTAGGACCATGTTAATTTCTGTCTGCTACATAATTACTACTACAGTTTTTATGTTTTCTTTTTGAGCTGCCATACTGCAACAGTGATGAACTTAGAGTATGTTAATATTCATTAAAAAACAAAATGACTGTAATTTATTTATTTTAATGAAACTAAATTCTATTGGACCAGTGAGTTTGCAATCTTCCAATATGTTACTGCAAAGACAATTGTTTACTTTCATTCACAGTGAATCAAATGAATTTTTAAGTAAATAAAATGACTGAACTAAATCAATTGATGATTCAACACACCTTCTACACTGTTAACTCTACCCAGTTGCTTAAGAAGAATGTCACCCAGCCTTGGTTCTCTTGGTGCAAATTAGTTTATTTAAAGTGCCCATGGAGCAAATGTATCTATCTAAAGTGTCCTTAGCACATAGCACCTATGACAAAAACAGGTTTAAGGTTACATGCTCTCAGTGACCACAAGTTGAGACAAAAAAAATTGCTTTATTCCATTAATCACACTATTTGGTGATAATACTTTTTACTGTAAGCTAAAAGAGTCAAATGTACAAACGATGCTTTTTAAACAGGCCTAAAAAACCTGTATCTGTAAGTTTTGTATTGACAAAACCCAGAATGCTGATTAAAGCACAAACCTTCCATCAAGTTCTTTTTCACCTAAACTTAGAATGATCGCCAAGATAATAGATTCAAATGGCTCATTAGCTGTTTCATCATGTTTACGCACTACACACTCACTGTAAATTGTTTAATCTACATTTTTCCTATCCATCCATCCATCCATCCATCTTCCGCTTTATCCTCTATTAGGGTCACGGGGGGTCCATCCCCATGCCCATCCAGGGGAGAACAGCTCGGGCGCTGGGCAGATACACCCAGGACAGGGCGCCAATCTATCGCTGAGCACACACTCACACAGACACACACTATATGTGGCAATTTGGAGAACTCAATTGACTTGATCCATGTTTTTGGACTGTGGGAGGAAACAGGAGAGAACCCGGAGGAAACCCACGTGGACACAGGCAGAACATGGCAGCTCCACCCAGATGGGGTTTCGAAACAAGGAATCCCTAGCGCTGAGAGGCGAACGTGCTAACCACTAAGCCACCCTATATTTTTTCCCCATATTCTATATTTTTATTTTTTGCTTATATACATTTTACCTTATATCCTATATTTAGTTTTTATATTTCTAATTTTATTATGTTATTTATGCTCAACATGGAACAGCTACTGGTTGCCCTGAATTTCCCTTTTGGGATCAATAAAGTATCTAATCTAAAATAATCTAATCTATCAAGAAGAACTGTCGGGCTGTTTTTGCTGAACAATTCAGACTCATTTATTTAAAAAATATGTTTTAAGCTGAATGGTTTGGACTGCAAACAGAGTGGTATTTTCTTAGCAATTTTATTCAATTGGGTAGAAAGAAAATGCATAAATTTCAAGACTGATTTAAACTTCCTGTCTCTGTTAAATACTTCTCATCAAGATAAAAATTTGGACTTAACTATAAAGTCAACAGGAAGAATATTCTTTAAGGTGAAAGATTTTAACAAAACCGTAGAGTGAAAAGAACAAAACATGCTCTGCGAGCTGACAGATATGAAAAATTCAGACTGAATCACTTTTTAAGTAATGACAAAACTTTAGTAAAATGCACTATGGATTCTTGGGAATACCAGGAAAAAAGTAATTAGTGAGTTAACACAGAGCAATGCTAAGCATAACTGCAACAGCATCAATAATTTAAATAAACTAATAAATATACATGAGAGGAAAACCAGAGCCAGGAAAAACTTCAGTCCATTACAGGAACACACTATAAAGTAATAAATCATTCTCAAGTGGGATTGAAATCTAATTACAAGAAATACAGTTATTACTTACCTAATATGGCCAAATCCCAACTCAGGAAGATATGGTAATTTCTTAACCTGGATTATGGAGTCATAGAGTGAGGGTTGTAGCCCTTGAGCCACCATATTGGATAAAATAACTGCAACCATCATGGGTAAAATGTGAGAAATCTGTCCAGTCAGCTCCAAACAAATGACTGCAGTGGAGACTGTATGTGTGACTGCTCCTGTCAGTGCTGCTGCACCTGATAAGAGTAAAAATTAATAAAAAAAATTAATATACAAATTAATAAAAAAAAGTAATACAATTCAAGGATTAGATGGTGATGGATAGTTGTTAATGGAGCCAAGGAAGTGCCTTTGCAAAACCAGAAAGAAAGATTCTTTACTTCTCACACCCTCAATGTGAAGATTATTTGTTTTCATGCCACATGGACTGCCTTGTTCTTACTTATTTCCCCCCCAGTCTCCATATTTGTAATGTGGTTTATTCAATAAATGTTCACTTTGCTCCACACATTGCTCTGTGTGACTCAACAGCATAATTAGATGCCAAAATTCTATAGCTGTTTAATGCAGTATTAGTCACTTGGGACTGTTAATGATTACATATAGTATCCTGTTCATAAAAAACTAAAGGAAACAGACAGAAAAAGAACAAAAAATTATGAAAAGAAAGACTGACCAATGACAGCATACCCTCCAGGGATAATCCTGTAGAGAATACCATCAAATAGAATTCCATTGGGGGAATAGAGTAGCCATGATCTCCCCCACAAGACGACCAAAAGCTGCTCCTATAATAAAGTAAAATTAAATATGTTTGATAAAATGGGAAATTATACAACTGAAAGCACCAATAGTGAAATTTCAGAAGATCAAAACATTCTCGATCATATACTAAAGTTTATAAAAAAAACACATACATTTTATTTCTCACTGTCTGATCTTTAATATCAGTTGGAATAATTTTTATTTTCTAAATGCTTAGATTTCATAGAATTTTTCTATGCTAAAAGTAGCCTGTGTTTCAGATATGAACATATTTGATTGTGAAAAGTGTGTATAATCCCTAGAACAAAACTAAAAGACCTAGAAATTTTCTGATCGAAGTGGGTTAGAGTGTCATTATCCGCAGTAAAACAAGACTTGTCCTGACCTAGGCTAAAAGGTCACTCCAAGAGAAAAAAGCTAATACTTTAAATGTAACAAAAATTTTGTTGGCACCAACACAACAAGAGTAAAGACATAAACTCTTTGTGGCTATGATGAAAGCTTAGAGGAGCAAAAAAAAAAGATAAAAAAATATATATATTATTTTGATGCAGTCCTCGCAAGCAAAGGATATGTCTCTGACCAAATATTAGGTGTTAACAGAAATGTACTTGTTTTAGTATTTGTATTTAGTATTTGTTTGAAGACAAATTGGGTTGAATATATGATTTTAAATTTGAACAATATTGTAAGGGAAATTGTCATTCCTACTGTATTTTAGTTAATTGGACTAGCTATATGACAGACACTATTTCTCTTCTCAAAAAGGGAATTGAGAAGTTTGTATCAGATGAAAAAACTGTAAGAAACTAAATCATGCTCAGGTTTGTGTACAAACACACAAATGTTCTCTGACTAGATTGTTGAACATCTGATTTGCCAGCAACTTGTTTAAACTGATTACTTACTGAAACTCTGGTTTAGTCCTAAAACATGCTGGTGGGAAACATAAAATAAAAACGTTGCCCCTGCCCCTAGGGATTTATGTGTTTGCATGTGTCACTACTGCTCCCTCTAGCGGCGCTGCTACGTCACCTGGTGGTGGTTCTGTGGGCGGTCTTGCGCAGAAATTCGATCTCGATCCAGGTCACGGTTTCTGATTCCGGTTTCTGATTCTGATTCCGGTTTCCTGGTTTTGGTCACTTCCTATTTCCTATTTAAGTCCGTCTTTTGTTAGTGTTTGTCGCGTTGGTTCTCGTTGCCTGACTCTCCTTTGTGTGATTCCCGTTACAGGACTAAGCGCTCTTCTTTGTGGTTTGCTCTCCATTGCGACGGCTACGGCGATCGTCTTCATCGCGGGTTACGCTGTCGTCTCTACTGGCATCTGGCCAGCTCGCTTCCATTTTGTGTTTGTTTTGTTTTTTGTTTCGCTTTGTTTTATTTTGGAGGTCGCTTTTTGTTCATTAAATATTATTTTGCTTTTGGACATCGGACTGCGTTCTATTTGTTATTACGCACTATCGGCATCCGTGACAGTAACCAACGCCATATATGAATCCGGCTAATCCCACGGACCCGTCCCTCACTCTGCGCGAGCAGGGACGCTTTTTGGGGGAGCTTCGGCAGGAGATTAGCGAGCTTACTCGCGCTATGAGTGCGCTTATGGATCGGCAAACCCGACTGGAACAGGGATTTTCTCAGAACGCTGCTCCACCGGACGCCGGGAGTTCTACCAACACTTCCGCGGCTGCGGCAGCCGGTACGTCTTCCTCGCCTCTTCCTGTAGCGGAACCGGAACGGTATGATGGAGATCCAGAGGTATGTGAGCTGTTCCTTCTACAATGCTCTCTGTACTTCACCAATCGTCCCCCGGCAACGGATGAACAGAAGATCGCCTTCGTCATCTCCCGTTTACGGGGCCGGGCTGGTAACTGGGGATCGGCTCTCTGGAACGCTTGTACTGCTGAATCCAGCAACTTCGCGTTGTTTATGGAATGTTTTCGCAGCACGTTTTTTCACCCACGTAAGGGACGCGCAGTTAGAGATCTCCTGTTTGAACTTAAACAAGGTACCCGATCCGTCGCCGACTACACGCAGGAGTTCCAGGCGCTTGCGGCTCATAGCGGCTGGAACGAGACGGCCCTTATGGTAGCATACCGCTCGGGATTGAAGAAAGAGATCGCTGCGGAGCTACTTTTTAAGGACGAAGGCATGTCTCTCTCCGATCTTATCACTACTACTATTTGGTTAGATCAACTCTGGCAATCTAAGAGGGACAGTCCTCGTTTCCGCGCTCCACAGCCGCAGCTACTGCTTCTTCGGCGGATTTAGAGACTCCTATGCAGGTGGAGTCTATTCGGCTTTCCGCTAGTGAGAGGAGTCGTCGCATCCGTGGACGTTTGTGTTTATATTGTGGTGGAAATGATCATTTGTTGGACCAATGTCCCACTTGTCCTTCCACTAGGGGTCGTGGTTCGGCTACTAAACTTAGGGCCATTACCTCTTCCCAGGATTCTGTGGTGGTGAGCACTTTTCATTTACAACAACCTTTTTTACTACCTGTTAATTTAACATTCTTAGGAAAATGTATTTCTATCACTGCTTTACTGGACTTTACTGGGCTGAAGGGAATTTTTTGGATTCTGCTTTTGCTGATAAGTGGGGTATTCCTAGAACTAAACTTGCGCATTCCATCCGGGTTAGTTCCGCTGATGGTCGCCCGCTGCACCCGGGTACTATTTCACATTCCACATTGTCTTGTAAATTGTCTGTGAGTGCTCTTCATACTGAGGATCTAACGTTTCTACTTATTTCTTCTCCTTACTTTCCTCTCATTTTAGGGTTACCTTGGCTTCAGCGGCACGATCCAGCCATCTCTTGGGCTTCTCGGGATATTACCAATTGGTCTCCATATTGCTTCGCTCATTGTCTGCACCCCCCTCTGCCCAGGCCGCGCCATGGGGTCCAAACCCTTCTGGAGCTTCCTAGTGGTGTCCCATCTGACTATTTGGAACTGGCACAGGTATTTGGTTCCTCCACATTTTCCACGCTTCCTCCTCACCGTGTGTCAGATTGTGCCATTGATCTTATTGAGGGGGCCAAACTACCTCGTGTAAGTCCATACCCCTTAACTCAAGCTGAGAGTAGGGCTATGCTTGAGTATATCGAGGAATCGCTTCAACAGGGCATTATTCGGCATTCCAAATCCCCGGTTGCATCTGGATTTTTTTTGTACCCAAGAAGGATTCCTCGTTGAGGCCTTGTATTGACTATCGGGTGCTTAATCAGGCTACCCGCAGGTTGGCTTACCCTCTGCCATTAGTTCCCTCTGCGTTAGAGAGGTTGAAGGGAGCCACTGTTTTTTCTAAATTGGACCTTCGTAATGCTTATAATTTGATACGTATTCGAGAGGGCGATGAGTGGAAGACTGCGTTTGTTACCTCTTCTGGGCAGTATGAGTACCTGGTCATGCCTTTTGGTCTTACCAATGCTCCTGGTATTTTCCAGGCGTTTATTAATGTAGTATTACGGGATGTTTTAGAGAAGTTCGTCCTGGTCTTCCTTGATGACATTCTTATCTTTTCACCCGATCTTACCACGCATCGTCAGCACGTTACCACCGTCCTTCGGCGTCTGCTTCAAAACCAGCTTATGGTACGGGCTGATAAGTGTGAGTTTCACCAACAACAAATATTATTTTTGGGCTACATTGTTTCGGCCAAAGGATTACAGATGGACCCGAGTAAGGTCCAGGCTGTGGTAGAGTGGCCAGCACCTAGTACGGTCAAGCTTTCTGGGATTTGCTAACTTCTACCGTAAATTTATTCGTGGTTTCAGTTCCTTGGCCTTACCTCTCACCAATCTGTTATGGTGTAAACCTAAGCACCTTCATTGGAACCAGAGAGCAGAGCAGGCGTTCGCTGACCTCAAAGCTCGATTTGTGTCGGCTCCTGTTTTAGCCCACCTAGATCCTGATTCTCGGTTTTTCGTAGAGGTAGATGCGTCTTCTAACGTGGTGGGGGCTGTCCTCTCTCAGGGACCGGAGTCTTCTTCCCGTCGTCATCCAGTGGCATTTCTGTCCAGGAAGTTGTCTCCTACTGAGTGCAACTATAGCATTGGGGACAGGGAGTTACTGGCTATTAAGATTGCGTTGGAGGAGTGGTGGCATTGGTTAATGGGATCCAACCACCCCTTTGTAGTCATAACTGATCACAAGAATCTGGAATATCTTAAGGGGGCCAAACGCCTTAATGCCCGTCAGTCTCGCTGGTCACTGTTTTTTAACAACTTCCATTTTAACATCTCTTATCGACCAGGTCATCATAATCTCCAAGCAGATGCCCTTTCCCGCCTTGATCCGGGTATGGGTAGCGGGTTTTTGGAGGAGGAATCTATTCTGCCCGCGAGATGTTTTCTGAATTCCATACATTGGGATTTTGATCACGAGATCGAGAGGGCTTTACAGGATTGTCCGGCTCCTCCCCACTGCCCTTCTGGGTTACTGTTTGTACCCTTACCCTTCCGTACTCGTTTAATCACTTGGGCTCATTCTTTGTTGTGTGCAGGACATCCGGGGGTAGATCGGAATATTCAGCTTCTCCGACATAAATATTGGTGGGAGTCTCTAAACTCTGACGTTCAGCAGGTGGTTTCCTCCTGTTCCATTTGTGCGGCGTGTAAGATTCCTAAGGTGTTACCCGCTGGTAAGCTCAACCCCTTGCCGGTGCCTTCGCGTCCTTGGTCCCACGTGGCCATTGATTTCGTTACTGATTTGCCCGCTTCCGAGGGGTTCACCACAGCGGTCACCCTCATTGATCGTTTTTCTCGTGCAGTTCGTTTTTTCCCTTTGCCGGCACTTCCTTCAGCTCTCCAGACTGCTGAGCTTCTGTTTACCCATCTTTTCCCTATCTTCGGCATACCGGAGGACATTCTGTCTGGAGGGCCTTTTTTGAAAAATTGGGTACCACGGTCAGTCTTACTTCTGGCTATCACCCTGAGAGTAATGGATTGTGTGAGAGAGCTAATCAAGAGCTGGGTAAGTTCCTTCGGATCTTTGCTTGTAACAACGCTTCAGATTGGTCACGTTTCCTTCCTTGGGCAGAGATCGCACAGAATTCCCTCCATCATTGTGCTACTGGGCTGACCCCATTCCAGTGCATGTTGGGATTCCAACCACCTTTTGCGTTATGGGATCCAGAACCCTCCAATTCACCCATTGTGGATGCTTGGTTCAAGCGTAGTGAGAGGATATGTTCCCAGGTCCATCAACGTATCGACGAAGTATTGCGTCGCAATAAGAACTTTGCTGATCGACGTTGTAGTTTATTCTCCTGGGGACCTAGTTTGGCTCAATTCCTGCGATTTTCGTTGCCGTTCAGGTTCTTGCAAGCTTTTACCCAGATTTCTTGGTCCTTTTAAGGTACTGCGTCAGATTAACCCGGTATCATATCGATTGGAACTGCCTCCTCAGTATCGTGTTCATCCAGTCTTCCACACATCCCTCCTAAAACCTTTTGTTACTGGTCCTCTGGATTCGGCTCTGCAAGAGGGTACAGTCACCCAGTCTACATCATTTCGGATGTATTCACGGTGTCCACTCTGCTGGATTCTCGTCGACGTGGTTCCACGATACAGTACTTGGTTGATTGAGAGGGGTTTGGTCCTGAGGAACGCAGCTGGGTAGCTAGTGCGGACATATTGGATCCCCAACTCATTATTGATTTTCATGCTAGTCATCCCGAGAAGCCTGCCCCCTGTGGCCGTGGTCGGCCACGTCGTCGAGGTAAGTCTATTTCCTACACTCCCTTACCTCACCCTCCTGAGAGGGAGGGTACTGTCACTACTGCTCCCTCTAGCGGTGCTGTTACGTCACCTGGTGGTGGTTCTGTGGGCGGTCTTGCGCAGACGCGATCTCACTCCAGGTCACCGGAATTCTGATTCCGGTCCTGGTTTTGGTCACTTCCTATTTCCTATTTAAGTCCGTCTTTTGTTAGTGTTTGTCGCGTTGGTTCTCGTTGCCTGACTCTCCTTTGTGTGATTCCCGTTACAGGACTAAGCGCTCTTCTTTGTGGTTTGCTCTCCATTGCGACGGCTACGGCGATCGTCTTCATCGCGGGTTACGCTGTCTTCTCTACTGGCATCTGGCCAGCTCGCCTCCATTTTGTGTTTGTGTTTGTTTTTTGTTTCGCTTTGTTTTATTTTGGAGGTCGCTTTTTGTCCATTAAATATTATTTTGCTTTTGGACATCGGACTGCGTTCTATTTTTTATTACGCACTATCGGCATCCGTGACAGCATGTCTGCCTTTCAATGATTTTGCCCCCTGTCCAGGGTGTTTGCCATATAAGTGCTGGGATATGATTATGACTTCTCATAATCATCTCAATTATATTTCAGTTCTAACTACTCACACCTTCTTATTGAGACTATCAATCGTTGTCTAGATAACTGTATAAGTATAAGACAATAATTTAGCGCATTCTACTTATTCTTTCTTAAGTGAATAAAAAAAAGTCATGTCTATGAACCTACCAAGTACAAACACAGGCATGAATGCTCCAGAAGGGATCGGCATTGTTGTTGAAATAGCTGACATCCAGAACTGCAAGATAATTGTATGGAAGTTACATACATTTGGTTATGCTTTATTAAACTATGTAATGGTTTAAAAAGTAAAATGCTTAGAAAATAAAAAATAAATGTGTAAAAAGTACTAAATCAGTGGTTTAACAAGCTTGTTGTTTGGTGGTGTTGTTGTCTTGTTGTGGTAAGTGGTTGTGGTAAGTAAGGAAGATTTTTTTCATCAACAGCAATCACACAGTTCCAATGCATATTCAAATTAATCCAGGCTCATAATAACCTGCATCCTACTCTCACCACAAATCAATGTTATCAGCCAACATCAAATTTCACTGAGCTGCCTAACCTCATTCATCAGCCTGTCCATTAATATTAACTGATTGTAATGGGGTTGTCTCACCGATAGGTGGCAGCAGCATCACAGTCCATGCTCATCCATCACAGACAATTCAGATCAGGTTTTAGAGCATTTATTTAAAGCGACACTCTACTCTGAGCTGTGTCGCACCATACTTCTTTCCATACTGCCGTCTGGCATCTTTGAGAGGGCTAGAGGTTCATGGGCCTTTAGTAGAGGGTCTGTGGTTTGCAATGAAGGGGGAATAATTCTCTTTTTAGGGACATAATTTCTTCCCTGGTGAGTCTTTCTACCCTATAGCAACTTCCTTCCCCTGGAGTGAGTGATGCTGTGCCCCTCCATCTCGCTCTTTCTCTCTATTTGTGAGTGTGTGTGTGTGTGTGTGTGTGTGTGTGTGTGTGTGTGTGTCTGTGTTTGAGAGTCAAAATCGTACTTGACTCAATACAGTCTCATTGATAGCAGGCGTTATTATATTAAGAGCCATGAGGGCGCTTGTGTGTATTTAGTTTTTCGCTGTTGCTGCACACCCCCAGGGCTCTAATCAACTCTATGCCTAGTGCATCCAGGTGGTTCAAGACAGGTGGTTTTTTCTTTTGACTTTATTTTTTAATACAATTAAACTTCAACTCAGCAGTTCAAGGTCTGCTGAATAAGACTAGTGATCGATTTTATCCCTGCCTTGCTGTATCTTGTCTTTGCCATTCCCCCTCATAACACTGATACTTAACCCACTTACTGTATATCTCTCAGGTCTTCTATACTTCATTAACATTCTCAAAGCAAATATTGCATCAGTGGTGGATTTTGCTGGCATAAAATCATATTGCTCACAAATATGCACATATTCTCTCAACTGATCTTCCACTGCTCCTTCTTAGATCGTCATGCTTTGACAACTTCCTCTGTATGTACTGCAGCTCTCACATCAATTTTTAACCAATTCATTTCTCCTGTCTTCAGATATCTTTTCACATTCACTGATTTTGTTAAACAACATAGTTAAAAACTACAGTGACAAAAACTTTCCCAAACAATTTTAAGCCCTCATTGGTAACTCATCTGGACTAACACTATTTTTTTAACGCACTATAAGGTTTACTATCCTTACATAATTTAACCTTCTTTCACTTATAGTATCTGTATTAATCAGGCAAAATACACTTTCCACCTTTTTAATACATCCACCTAATTTAACAAAAATATCAACATTTATAGCTCTGTTCCACTGTCTGGCAAATACAAGTTCTCATACAACCTGTTTTGCTGCTTCTTGCTCTGTTGTTTGCTTCATGTTTATCTTTATCTTTTACTTTCTCTCAAAATTCCTCACTGTTTTCCTCTTCTTCACCACCAGTGACTAAAAATCACAATTCAATGATGTATAACATCACTATTCCTTGCTGCCACCTTACAGTCTCTATTCTTTTTTAGTATTTTTTTTTTTGCATAGACTATACCTGTTTGTTTTTCTTCACCCTTATGCCACTCTGTGCTCTTTTCTTTTTGCAATTAGTTATGTTATTTTTGTAAAACAACCATGTCTACCCTTCCATGTTTCTGTCCATAACATTATATCGCAAAGACACATTCATAACTAATGTGTTCATTAAAGTAAACCTCGATCACAACACTAACCATCAAACAACTGAAAAATAAATAAACAAAAAATGAACACTTACCTTCATGATGAAGAAGAGCAGAAGTATGATAAAAACACTGACATCAGGATGAAGCCAAGTAGAGGTTCGTTCCAGACCAGGTGGAACCTGAACCTTTAATATTTTGGACCAGGTGTAGTTATCAAAAAGAGAATTTATTGCCTCTCTTGGCATAAGCTGTGCAATAAACAAAATGGCAAATTTATAGTCACGTAGTTATAAGTGTTTGAATTAATTAATTAATTTTGTTCAGAACATTCTTTCATTCATTCATTATCTTCTGCTTTATCCTATATTAGGGTCACAGGGGGGTTCCCCATGCCCATCCAGAGGAGAACGTCTCGGGCGCTGGGCAGATACACCCATGACAGGGCGCCAATCTATTGCTGGGCACACACTCACTCACACAGACACGCACACATACACACTCTATATGGGGCAATTTGGAGAACTCAATTGACTTGATCCATGTTTTTGGACTGTGGGAGGAAACCGGAGGAAACCCACGCGGACACGGGGAGAACATGGAAACTCCACCCAGATGGGGATTCGAACCGGGAATCCCTAGTGCTGAGAAGCGAACGTGCTAACCACTAAGCCACCGTGCCGCCTTGTTCAGAACATAATGTATTTAAATTCTAAAAAAAGTCATGCATAATATCTAACCTCTCCTGCCATGAACTGTCCGAATCCTGGTGGGAATGTCAGTGTTGTAATCAGTAAAGTGACAATGCCTGGGTAAATCAGACGGCTGTAAAATGAAATATTGGTAACACTTCCTATGAATTCAGTTTTCATAATGAATTATAAACTAATTTTTAAAGCTTTATAATGAATTATTAATAATGCTTAATAACACTTCTCATAAGCCTATGTTAATGTGCATAGATGTTCAAGTTATGTCACAATCTGCCACAGATGCAGCATCCAAATCAGAGACCAGTACATCCAGGGTTTAATAAACATGAAACACTGTACACAAAAGAAACTCAACCCAGTGACAAATGCAATCAACAATAATTACATGATGATTCAAATGGTCTGTGAGGGTAAGGTACACAAGAAAGAGAAAAACAAGAAAGGGAGACACAGCTGACATTAATAATTAATGACGTTCCACATGCCCGTCCAAGGGAGAACGTCTCGGGCGCTGGGCAGATACACCCAGGACAGGGCGCCAATCTATGGCTGGGCAGGTTCAATTGACACTCACCGGACAACCCGGAGGAAACCCACACTCTAGAACATGGATCCACCGGATTGGGATTCAATGGGAATTAGGAGAATTCAATTGACCTGATCCATGTTTTTGAACTGTGGGTCAGGAAACCGACAACCACACGGAGGAACACCCACACCGTGACCTGGGAAAAACATTTGCAGAAAAACCACCGAGATTGGGATTCAAACTGGGAATCCTCTAACAAGACCATAAATGAGAGGCGTACGTGCTAACCACTAAGCCTTTACCGTGCCGCTTTTACATGAATGATTATATTGTACAGAGTGTTAAAAAAAAAATTTGCAAAACATGAAATTTTTCAGTACAAAACATCATTCGGTCATGAACTGCCACATGAAGCACAAAAACACACGCAGTACACATTAATAACGTGATGGTCCAAAGTTCTGCAAAAATAAGAGTTTGCAGATAAAACACATGAAATGGAAGACTCCGCCCCGTCCCTTTTTTTGCTACAGCTGACACTGCGCATGAACGCGTTACAATCGAGTATTTCTAAATGGTGCAAAAATGTCATATAAAAAACCTCAACGCAACCCGTTTCGCCTTCCTTCACCGGCAAGACACAGGCATATAATTTATTCGATTGAAGACACACAAATACTTCTCCAAATGTAACACAAATGTGCAATCCTCATTTTTAGCTAAAGTAAAATTTTGGTTAGAGTCATAACATCCCACGGGCTTGCTGCGCGTAACATAATGGGGGTTTATATGACCCCATGGGGCTTTTATAATTTTTTAAGCTTTGTTTATTAATTTGTCGTACAGATGAGTTGGTTGTAAGCCGTTTTCATAACATTTGCCCGGCTTAAAACATGAAATTTCATTCAGTGACCCAGGCCTTCAAGCCAACGTTATGCAATACCTATAGCAAAAGCAAACAGTGATCCCAGACCTGCCTACCCGTTTACAGGCTGCTACGCTTTTTGTACTGGCAGGATCGCAGCGCGCCACTCAAGATTATGGTGCGCATCCCGCATAC
Source organism: Corydoras sp. C115 (assembly GCA_019802505.1). NCBI lineage: Eukaryota > Metazoa > Chordata > Actinopteri > Siluriformes > Callichthyidae > Corydoras > Corydoras sp. C115. Next base: position 1,191,745 of record JAFMOC010000098.1, on the reverse strand, counting down.
TTCTTCAGTTTTTTGTTCTGGAGGTGCACCTGGTGCAGAGTTGCCACTTTAAATAAACTGGTGTTTGGTTTGAACCCGACCCGTCTTGCCTCCTTTCATCCCCGACATGACAATTCACAAAAAAAAATCACAAAATGCACAAGAAAAGGTTCACCATTAACACCTGGCCAGATGACGCCCTCACCAGACTGCAGGACTACTTCGAACGAACACTGTGGGAAGCCTTTATGAGACTCGGAAATTCACAGACATTAGGGTCTTAATTCAGGCCGAGATGCAGCTTTTAGATCAGGAGCAGAGCACTATACAGTGCCACTCGTGTTAACACTAAGGAGGACCGACCTCAGGACCCAGAGCACAGCATAAGAGGACGATAGAGGAACAGCTCAAAGCTCGGATTGGCAGAGCAGCCTTTACCAGGCTGCACTGCGACCTGTGACTCAGGTGTCACTGGCGGAAGAACTGAAACTGCTTCTATGCCCGCTTTGAGTCCCGCATTCAACAACGACCACCCACCCCGCCACTACAACGCATTTTTTTCCCTACCTGCCACTCTTTTTTGTTCTGGGACGTGGAGGGCACTGCGCGCCACTCGGAAGGCTACTGCAAAGCTCAAGGCATCCCTGACCAGCTATCGAGTATTTACTTCTTCAAGTCTCAAGATATCATCCCATGTTGCAAATCAGCCACCATCATAGTCATAAAAAAAAACCAGTCTAAATGACTTAGCACTCACTTCAGTCATCACAACCCGTTTCGTTTAAAACCTTCAGAACCTGCCTCCCCGGGGACTTCCGACGACGTCGACAAATGGCGTAAAATCGTGCTCCCGACCGGTAGGGAAAAACATAAATAAAGCATTACTGAAAACAAAATGTGTTAATATCGATTGGAAGGGGAGACTCAAATAAAGAAGTAGTAAATCGACATAAAGGGCGAAAGAGTGGTAAAACTTACGCACACAGAGGAGGTGGATGTCGTGAATATGATGAGACGCATAAAAACTCGGAATCATCTATCTCATATTTTAGCTAAGGTCAGTAAAATAATTTTGTATAAGAACGATTTACGCGTGTCGTATCTTCAAAGACGTGAAAAAAGAACTGAACGTTAAAAGGGGACATTAATCCTCGACGGGCCGCGTGCTGAACTACAGGGCGCTCGAGTTACAGGGCAGTCAGCGCAGAATATTGAAAACTGGGGGTGAAACTGAAAAGCTTCTTATTCAGCTGTCCACCAGGAAAGATAAGCTCACGGAGCTAAGCGCGCTCATGCTTTAACCTCCTGTGTACACGGAGTCAGAGGGCGCCGAGGGACCCTACCGGCGTTTTGTGACCGGCTGATTCGAAGAACCGGAACGTTAGCAGACATGGACCTTTACAGTGCTGCACCGTAGCGCCACTCCCAAACCCCCTCAGGGCTGCACCTCCGAGATCTCTGGTGATTTGTTTCCCGAGTTTAAGGTGAAAGAGTTGGTGTTACCCGCATGGAAAAAGAAACACATACAACATGAAGGCAAGCAGATTTCTTTTGTTATCCCCCTCCTGAAAAAAACGAAAGCTTATTTGTACTGGCAAAGGGCATCCGCAGCGCCGCCAGCCAAAACTGAAGGTGTTTTACGACAGCGGTGTTCAAGTCTACGAGAACGCAGCGGACGCGGCCAAAGATCTGAGAAAGAGAGGAATCCTCCTGGCTAACGGAAAGGAACCAGAACCGTTGGCCACTTTAACCGGAGAAAGACTGGTGTTTGGTTTGAACCCGACCTGCGCATCTCCGCTGAACTAACTGACTTGGGAGTATGAAACATCTGCAGGTAACATATGAGATCCGGAAAATATGTCCAAATCGTTTGTTTGCGCTTATTACAGTTGGAGCATTCTACCAGAAGGGAGGGAACTGATTTAAACAGGAACGTGCAGAAGGTTTTTTCTGACACGGATGAGAGGCCCTCAATGGATCGAAGGATTTCCTCTCATTTTACATCGGTACTTCGGACTTGGAAGTCATTGGTTACTATTTTCTTAAGTTACTGTTCAATGGTTTATCTTAGTTATGTCATGGGTAATGTCAAACAAATCTATACAGTGTGCAAAGTGATATGCATGGTCGGGAATATAAAGTTCATATAGTTACATGGGTTCCCCCTCAAATGGGCTCACCACCTGTGGGGGGGGTAGTAATAGTTGTTCGGTGCAGTGTGGATCGGGCAGTGGCTGGAGGCGTGGGCCTGGGCGTCGCGATCCTCGGTTGCTGAAATTTGCTTTCGGAACTTGGAACGTCACTTCACTGGCAGGGAAGGAGCCTGAGCTTGTGCGGGAGGTTGAGAGATACCGGCTAGATATAGTCAGGCTCACCTCAACGCACAGCTCGGGTTTTGGGTCCAATCTCCTTGAGAGGGGCTGGACTCTGTTCTTTTCTGGAGTTGCCCATGGCGAGAGGCGTCGGTCAGGTGTGGGCTTTCTCGTGGCCCCCCGGCTTGAAGCGGGCATGTTGGGGTTTTCTCCGGTGGACAGAGGGTAGCGTCCCTACGCCTTCGGGTTGGGGAACGGGTACTGACTGTTGTCTGCACTTATGCGCTGAACAGCAGTTCAGAGTACCCAGCCTTCTTGGAGGCTGTGGGGGGGGTACTGGAAAGTGCTCCCCCTGGAGACTCTGTAGTCTTACTGGGGGACTTCAACGCTCACGTGGGCAATGACAGTAAGATCTGGAGAGGTGTGATTGGGAGGAACGACCCCTCTGATCTGAACCTGAGTGGTGTTCAGTTGTTGGACTTCTGTGCAAATCACGGATAGTCCATCACGAACTCCATGTTTGAGCACAAGGGTATCCATAAGTGCACATGGCGCCAGGATGCCCTAGGTCGCAGTTCAATGATCAACTTTGTAGTTGTGTCATTGGACTTGTGGCCATGTGTCTTGGACACTCAGGTGAAGAGAGGAGCTGAGCTGTCAACTGATCACCACCTGGTGGTGAGTTGGATCAGATGGCGGGGGAAGATGCCGGTCAGACCAGGCAGACCTAAACGTATAGTGAGGGTTTGCTGGGAACGTCTGGCAGAAGAACCCGTCAGACAGATGTTCAACTCTCACCTCCGTCAGAGCTTCAACCTCATTCCAGGGGAGGTGGGGGACATTGAGCCTGAATGGGCCATGTTCCGTTCCTCCGTTGTTGAGGCGGCAGACAGAAGCTGTGGTCGAAAGGTAGTTGGTGCCTGTCGTGGCGGTAACCCTCAAACACGGTGGTGGTCACCTCGTTTAAGGGATGCCGTCAAGCTGAAGAAGGAGTCCTATCAGGCGTGGTTGGCTTGTGGGACTCCAGAAGCAGCTGACCGTTACCGACAGGCCAAGCGATTTACGGCTTCATGCGTCGCGGAGGCAAAAACCCGGGTGTGGGAGGAGTTCGGTGAGACCTTGGAAAGTGACTTTCGGTCGGCTCCTGTCAGGAGACTCAGGAGGGGAAAGCAGTGTGCCACCAACACAGTATATAGTGGAGAGGGTGCACTGTTGACTTCGACTGGGGATGTCATTAGGCGGTGGAAGGAATACTTCAAGGACCTTCTCAATACCACCAATATGCCCTCTGGAGAGGAGGGAGAGTCAGAGGACCCGGGAGGAGGCTTGTCAATCACTGTGGCTGAAGTCGCTAAGGTGGTCAGTGGGCTCCTTGGTGGCAGGGCTTCTGGGGTGGATGAGATCCGCCCGGAGTTCCTCAAAGCTCAGGATGTTGTGGGGCAGTCTTGGTTGACGCGCCTCTTCAACATTGCATGGTCATCGGGGGCAGTGCCTCTGGACTGGCAGACGGGGGTGGTGGTGCCTCTTTTTAAAAAAGGGGGACCGGGGGGTGTGTTCCAATTACAGGGGAATTACACTCCTCAGCCTCCCCGGCAAAGTCTATGCAGGGGTACTGGAGAAGAGAGTCCGATTGATAGTCGAAGTCATGGGAGTTTGCCCAACCAGTCTACATGTGCTTTGTGGATCTGGAGAAAGCTTTCAACTGTGTCCCTCGGGGTATTTTGTGGGAGGTGCTTCGTGAGTATGGGGTACATGGCTCCTTACTACGGGCCATTCAGTCCCTGTATTTGCGAAGCAGGAGCTTGGTTCGCATGGCCGGCAGTAAGTCGGACTTGTTTCCAGTGAGGGTTGGACTCCATCAGGGCTGTCTTTTGTCACCGGTTCTGTTCATAATTTATATGGACAGACTTTCTAGGCGCAGCCAGGGGATGGAGGGTGTCCGGTTTGGTGATCTGAGGATCACGTCGTTGCTGTTTGCAGACGATGTGGTCCTGTTAGCATCATCAGGCTGCGAACTTAAGCTCTTACTGGATCGGTTTGCAGTCAAGTGTGAAGCGGCCGGGATGAAAATCAGCACCCCCAAATCTGAGGCCATGGTTCTCAGTCGGAAAAGGGTAGAGAGTCCTCTCTGGGTCAGGGATCAGATCTTGCCTCAAGTGGAGGAGTTTAAGTATCTTGGGGTCTTGTTCACGAGTGATGGGAAGATGGAGCGTGAGATTGACAGACGGATCAGCGCAGGGTCAGTAGTGATGCGGATCTTATACTGGTCTGTTGTGGTAAAGAAGGAGCTGAGCCACAAGGCAAGGCTCTTGATTTACCAGTCAATCTACGTTCCGACCCTCACCTATGGTCACGAGCTTTGGGTAATAACCGAAAGAGCAAGATCGCGAATACAAGCAGCCGAAATGGGTTTTCTCTGCAGGGTGGCTGGGCTCTCCCTTAGAGACAGGGTGAGAAGCTCGGTCATCTGGGAGAGACTCGGAGTGGAGCCGCTACTTCTCCACATTGAAAGGAGCCAGTTGAGGTAGTTCGGGCATCTGGTAAGGATGCCTCCTGGGCGCCTTCCTAGGGAGGTGTTCCAGGCAAGTTCAGCTGGGAGGAGACCCCAGGGAAGACCCAGGACACGCTGGAGGGATTATATCTCTCAGCTGGTCTGGAAACGCCTCAGGGTTCCCCCAGTCGAGCTGGTGGAGGTGGCTGGGGCGAGGGAGGACTTCGGTTGCTGCCCCGCGACCCGAACCCCGGACAAGCAGAAGATAATGGATGGATGGAAAAGGCAAAAAAGATAATGAACCAGGTGACACTGGTTAATGTATATGCTCCCCCAGGGAGTAAAAAAATATTCTTTAAGAAAATATTAGATTTGGTCGTAAGAGAGACACAAGGAACTCTCATTCTGGGAGGGGACTTTATTATACAACTTCAACCCAAATTAGACACATCTAACCGCAGCAAAAAAAGAAGCCCAACCGCTAATTGGGTAAGAAAATGCTAAATGAACTGGGACTTATTGATGTATGGAGAGAATTTCACCCTGCCAAAAAAACAATTTACTTATTATTCTTCACGGCATTTAGTTTATTCACGAATTGACTACTTACTTGTTTACAAAACAGACTGGCATAGAATAAAAGATTGTGAGATAGGGGTGAGAGACCTATCAGACCACGCTGATGTAGGTTTGACCCTGCATCTAAATACTCAATTAAAAAATTCTGTATGGAGACTTAACACAAGCATATTAAATGACAATACAATAAGAAAACAAATACAACAGACATTTGAAACATATTTAAAAGAAAATGACAATGATGAAGTCTCTCCCACCACTCTATGGGATGCAGCAAAAGCTGTAATCCATGGTAAAATAATTGCCCTTACAGCTGCAAGGAAAAAAGAAAAACAGGAAAAACTTACTAAACTACTAAAGGAAATAGCGTCACTGGAGACTAGACATGCAGAACGAAGCAACCCACAACTATTGATTAGGATAAATATACTTAAACAAGACATACAAGGGATATATGATGAGGAAATTGAAAAACAACTAACGTTGTTACCAAACAACGTTTTTGTGAAATAGGACCAATGGCTATGAAGCTCCTCGCCTGGAGAATACGAAAACAACAGGGAAGGAATTCTATACAAAAAAGTTATAAACCCCAAAACACAAAACCTATCCAGTAAGCTAGAAAACATTCAACAGTCATTTGAAACGTATTATAAGGACTTATAAACCCAACCACCCAGTGCTGATAATGAAACAATAGATAATTTCCTAAATTCATTAGAACTACCATCAATAGGATCTATACAGAACGAACAACTTATGGCAGAGTTAGGGATGGAGGAATTGAATAAAGAGAATGAAAACCAATAAAACACCGATGGGTTATTTTTTCAAGTGGTATAATGGGTATTCGTTCGTTCGGATGGGTATTCTTCCAAGTGGTATAAAATATTTAGACCAGAAATTATGCCCATGTTGCTCAACAGCTTTAATCATACATTAAAAACGGGAGGAGCTCCCCAATCATGGAGGGAAGCAATCATTTCTGTTATCCCAAAAGATGGTAAGGACAAAAAAGAATGCAGTTCTTATAGACCAATATCAGTTCTTAATGTTGATTATAAATTATTTGCTTCAATTTTATCTAAACGTTTGGAAACCATTATCCCAGAACTAATAGATTTGGACCAAACAGTCTTTGTACTGAATAGGCAGACACAGGACAATTTAAGTAGAACACTACATGTAGTGAGCCATATCACATCAGCTAAAATCGGAGCAATGCTGGTTAGCCTGGATGCTGAGAAGGCTTTTGACTCTGTGGGTCTACAGGGTACTTAAGAGATTTGGTTTCAATGACTGCTTTATTACATGCATTAGGGCGCTATACCATACACCAACAGTCAGGATTAGGATAAATGGTCACCTGTCTCAAACAATACATTTGGAGAGGGGGACAAGGCAGGGGTGTCCCCTGAGCCCAACTTTGTTTGCGCTATACATTGAACCCATAGCCCAGGCAATAAGAGAGGACCGCGAAATAAAAGGAATGACAATTAGAGGCGAGGAGCATAAAATTGGTTTGTTTGCGGATGACGTTCTTCTCTTTATTACAAGTACAGACTTAACAATCCCAAGATTAATGCATCTATTAAATATATATAACTTTTTCTCTGGATATAAATTGAAAATAAAAAAAACCCAAGCCCTAACATTTAATTATATCCCACACCCAGATATAAAAAGAAAATACAATTTTAAATAGGACTCCACAGTAATAAAATATTTAGGGATAAATTTGTCAAAAGACTTGTCGAAATTATTTGAAATAAATTACGGTTCTCTGAATAAAGAGATTAAATCTGATATATCCAGATGGACAATACTTCCATTGGACATGAGTAATAGAATAGACATAATCAAAATGAATGTTTTGCCCCGATTTCTCTATCTTTTCCAGTCACTCCCCTTAGAGATACCAACCAAACAATTCGATGAATGGGATAGCTGGATTTCAAGATTTATTTGGATTGGAAAACGACCCAGAGTACGGTTTAAGATACTGCAATTAAAGACAGAACTTGGAGGGAGAGCATTACCGTGTCTAAAAGATTACTATTATGAAGCACAATTAAAACCTTTAGTTCTCTGGTGTACACCTGATTACGAATATAAATGGAAGACCCTGGAAACTACATAGACATATATCCCACTACAAACAATACTAGGAAATAAAAAATCAAGCAAGGAAATGTTATAAAAGTATGAATCAGTGGACATTGTGTACAGTAAAACTATGGTTTAAGGTGTTGAGGAAACTAAAATTGGTCTTGAACTGGATAGCATACGACCCTTTCAACCCGGAAAATTAGATTGGGGTTTTAAACAGTGGGTTGAAAAGGGTATTACGTCCTTTTGTACACTAACCTCACAATGAAGATTTCAAAGTTTTGAAACTATTTCCAAATCATTTGGATTGGGAAGATCAGACTTTTATAGATACTTACAAGCTAGAGATTACTTTAACAAAATAACCCATCCTGGGATGAACCTGGAGGTGGATTTGATCTCTATCCTAATGGAAGCGTATAAAATATCCAGTAATAAGTGTTTGAGCTCTCGAATATACAAAAATTTACAATCATCTAAAAAACATTCTACGAGCCTAATTAAACAAAAATGGGAAAAGGAGTCTGGCACAGAAATATCTGAGGATACTTGGCTAGAGATCTATGAGACGCAAGCAACCACTGCTAACTCAAGATCGATGAGGGAATTTGGTTGGAAAAATGTTGTAAGGTTTTTTGTGTCTCCCAAAATAACAGCTTTAAAAACAGGTTCTCAGAGTTGGGGGCAGTGTTGGAGGAGATGTGGAGTCGGGATGGCCAACCATTATCATATATTCTGTGCATGTGAAAAAATTCAATCATACCGTAATCGTAATTACCAACGAAATAAACAAAATTTTGGATTTTGAATTGGAACACTCATTTATTACTCTATATTATTTTAGAAATAATATTTCTATATTGTCCAGGGAAATTACCGGACAATATACCTTACAAAACCATGTATTTACTGAAGATTCTACTAGCATGCAGTAGAAAGGCCATAACTCGGAAATGGCTCCAGGCAGATCCTCCAACACTAAACCAATGGCGTGGTATTGTAAACGAGATTCATAAAATTGAAAGTTTGACCTTTACTTTAAGAATAGATTCGAAGAAGGGTTTGAAACTATGGGACAATTGGATTGTGTATGCATCACACTTTGATATGTAAAAAATATAGAACTGTATTTGTATTGTTATGCCCATGACAATGTTCTTCAACAATTTTCTTTTCTGTATTGCTCATGTCAAAACTTAAAATAAAAAGTATAAAAAAAAGAACCTGCCTCCCCCTACTCTGGACCCTCACCAGTTTGCATACCGGACGAACAGATCTACAGTAGATGCAATATATACCACCCTTCATTCAGCGTTGAATCACCTGGAGAAAAAGGGGAGCTACATCAGGATGCTCTACATTGACTGCAGCTCTGCCTTCAATTCAATAATACCAGACATTCTGATCCCCAAGATAGATATCTGTGGCTTCCACCATCAACCTGCTCCTGGATCATGGACTTTCATCATGGACTTTCTAATCAACCTTCCCCAGCAGGTAAAATTGGGCCCTCACTTCTCTTCCATCCGCACCCTCAGCTCCCCCAAGACTGTGTGCTGAGCCCACTTCTCTACACATATGACTGCAGTCCTGCCCACACAGAGAACATCATGGTAAAATTTGCTGATGACACAATGGTGGTGGGATGGATAACGGGGGTGATGATGTGGCATACAGAGATGAGGTCCTGAAACTTGTTGAGTGGAGTGCAGCGAACAATTGGCACTGAATACCACCAAGACAAAAGAACTCATCCTTGACTTCCATCGAAACAAGGTCGCCCCTGCCCCCTGAACATCAATGGCGAATGTAAAGAGCAAGTGGAATCATTCAAATTCCTGGGAGCGCACATCTCTGCAGATCTCTCCTGGACAGTCAACACCTCTGCACTAGTCAAGAAGGCCCAGCAGCGGCTTCACTTCCTGAGGGTGCTCAGGTAAGAGCAACTACACACAAGCCTGCTGTTGATCTACCGTTCCACATTGAAAGCCTGCTGACGTATGCTGTGTCACTGTGGCACTCCAGCTGTACAGAGGCTGACAGAAGAAGACTGCAGAGAGTGACCAACACAGCAGAAAAAATCATTGGCTGCTCCCTGCCTTCCATAACCTCCATCTACAGTACCACTCCCACTGTCTCAGTAGTGCCAGGAACATCCTAAAGGACAATACCCACCCCCAGCTTCTAACTTTTCAACCTTCCAGCAGATGACACGGGTCCATACCGGCCAAAAAACAAGATTATTTATCTTATATAAAAAGTCAGTTCCCCTTGAAAATAAAGATTTGTTAAAACTTTTTTTCTGACTTGTTTCTATCATTTTTTTTGCCTGACTTGTTGTTTCATTTTTTTGCAGTTTGTTATAATGCATTATGTCAATTTGGGTTATAAAGCCTTATGTCATTTTGTTATAACACTTTGTCTTGTCTTGATTGTCTTTGATTATGACAATCTATTTACCTTAACAAAGGCTTATGACACTAAAGCACTATAAATACTTTATAAAGCTTAATAAATGCACTTATAATGCATTATGAATACTGGATTCATACTGAAATGTTACTGAAAAGTTTTATATTAACACAGAGTAAAAAAAGCTTTTCTTATAACTATACTAAGAGTCTACAAACATGTCTTTCAACATTTTTCACTTACTTTTTGGTAAGAAAACGAGTAAGCATGTTGGGTCTTCTCATGAATAGTACAACCTGCCGGTTTAAGAACACAAAAAAAGCACCAAGAAATCCACAAGATATTCTGTGAAGATAAAACAAAAGAACCAAATATAAAATCATCCAGTGTAACAATTGTATAGAAATTGTATAGAAAATAATGTCTTAATATTAAACTTTGTCATAATGAACCCAGTTAATGCAGTTGGTAGCCCTGTCACCACTTTTTACTTGTCACAGCAAGAATTTGAATTCACTGGATTTAAGAATTTGAATTCACTGGATTGAATTCACTGGATCCCAGGTAGATGACCCAAGCCCTTTTGGTGTACAGTTTGTATGTCTATGTCTGTGTTTTCTCTGAAAGTTTAACATTTCTTTCCACATTCCAAAAAAATGCAAGTCTGGTGAACGGAAAATAATTTGACCATAAGTGCGGAATGTGAGTGTGAATATGTTTGTCCTGTGATGGATTGGCAACCTGTCCTCATCTTTTATGCAGTAAGTGCTGAGATATCTTGGCGACATCTATGGCCCTAAGAAGAAAGTACAAAAAAAATGGCTCCCTCTAAGATGGGTCCCTCTCAATGTCCGTATGTAGGCGAGAGAAAGCATTAGCTTAAAGATTACTATGGCCAGCCCAGTATGATAAGAGATGGTAAATTGAAAGTTATAACAAATTATGACCATCTGGATTGAAGAGCATTAATTACTAGATGGTTGAGGTCACTGACCAATCAAGGATGGCACTGATTTGGGTCTATCTGGAAACCATTAGAAGACAGAGTATAGTCCAAAAAGGATGTGAATTTGCAGTGAAATTCACATTTATCTGCGTATATGATGATGACGGGATGATGGTAGCCCATCTTCCCATCCCTAGATAATATCAATGGCACTGCCGCAATCGTGATGAGGCGGTAAATACTAATCACTATACTCAGAAGAAACTCTAAATAAAAGGCTAAGAAAAAAACTTTTCCTGTGGTTATTTCAGTTTTTGTTTTCCATTTTTTCTTAGTTCCTATATTACCTTTAAATTTCATTTGAATAAAATATACATATCATTTGCACTCTTATTTTGTCTCTGCATGTTTGGGTTCTCACTTAGATATATCTAAGTGCCCAACTAGAAATTTAACTAGTGAAACTGTAATAAAAATTTAATTTAAAACTGGGATTTCAACTTATTAAAAGAAAGAAATTATAGTTCTGTATGCTTTGAGAGTGGGTTTCTGACATTGAATACAAGCTTAATTTCACAACACAATTTGCTTTGGGATTGTGCCCTCACCACGATTGCCGCACACTGGCCCTACGCTCTCACCCAATGATGGCGAATGCTGGTAGTTCCTGCAGATCAAATGGGAAGTCCATGCGAAAATTGGTGCGGAAGAGAGCAGTTATGGTAACTGGAATATCAAAGAGATATGGCCCAATTATACTCCTAAAACAAAGGGTGCTAGAAGAGCTTTTTTTTAAATACTGTTAGTTTTGGACAGTAATTATTATAATCTTATTCTTAAAACTTATATATATATATATATATATATATATATATATATATATATATATATATATATAGAGAGAGAGAGAGAGAGAGAGAGAGAGAGAGAGAGAGAGAGAGAGAGAGATGTGTATATAAACCTTATAAAATAATATAAGCCATTGAATTACACATCATATTTAGTATGTACAACATAATCTGAATCTTACCTGTATCTTTATTAAACACTGAAAGCACCCTAAATATAAAAGCGCTAAATGTTGCTGCAAAGTAACCCCTCCAGTAGTTTCTTACTGCAAAGTAGGTTGATGTGACTTCAATACTGAAAAGTACCCCTAGAGAAGGAAGTATGAAAAACATATTGTTTTGCCTGGGTTGTTGTTATCAGTGTATAACAGGTATATATAAAGCCCAAATTTAAAGTTATTTTATTCTACCTCCAAGTGGGGTGCCGAAACAACAGCCTACTCCCACAGCACAGCCTACTGTGAGGATATCTCTGTAGCAATATGGGCTCTATTGGCACAAAAAGGTAAAAATAAAGTGAATAAATAACATAATATTCTATATAGTTTATCCCATCTAGGGTGGATTTTTTTCCCTAGTATTTTGTTTAATTAAGTTAAACATTTTAGAAGGGAATGTGGTGTGTTAACTTGTTTACCACTCCAGCAGTACTAATCTTGTTTGACAAGTTCACCACTTTTGGATTAAGTGTTCTGCACATCTTGACTGTTAACTTTTAGGCAAATACACAGCAACCACTGTATTAAGTACCCCCCTTCTTTCTATACTCACTGTTCATTTTATCAGATACAATGAGCACATATTACCTTTGAAGGTCAAAATTGCTAACTGTAGCTGTTTCTTTGCATATTTTCCTCTTTTTGTAATTTCCCTTTGCTCTGCTCTTCAGTGATTTAGACTTCGCAACAAGATCATAACAGGGTTGATGATTATAAGCAGTGAAGTGACACTGATGGTGGTGCATTAGTGTGTATAGTGCTGATCACTTAGTGTGGACCACTAAAGCAGTACTGCTGCTTCCACAACCTTCAGATGTGAACCCACAACTTTCAGATTGATAGCTCAACATCCTAACCACTGAGCTGCCACACCCAACTTGGTATGGAACATGCACCTCCCTTTGCAGCTATTACAACTAAAACAGTTCCCACAGGGTTAGACAAATCTACAAATAAAAAAACACCGTAATTTTTTGATTAAAATTGACGATTTAACATTTGAATTTTAAAGCAGTTTAATTCCTTTATTTATATCTGCTTACCTGATAGACACCGGAGAAAAGAGACATAAACTTGCTGAGCACTGCTGCACAAATACTGGCAATATGTACAAAGGGCCCCTAGGTAACAATGAAAGATAAGTAACCCATTATCAAGCATTATATAACAATTTCAGTAATTGTTACAGTATTACCTCCTTTCCTACTGGCAATCCACTTCCTAGTCCTGCAGTAAGCCCAATCACTTTTGCTGCAAAAGCCTTAAAGGTGAGGTACTCTTTTAACATGACTCCTCTAAGTATGGTCTTCATTTCAGGGATGCCAGAACCTGTCATAAAAATAAAGTACGAAGGAAACATTATATGATGTTGTGGCTGTATGGTTAAAAATAAAAATAAAGGTAAAACAATTAAAAAGACATTAAAGTGTTACAGTGTTTTTTTCTGTAGTGGTTAGGATTGAGCATGTTTTATCCTTACTAAGAAAGAATTGAAGTAGAGTAAGGTAAGACAAATTAAGTGTTTTACATTAGGCGAAAGCTGTAGGCAATAATATTAATTTAAAAATACTAAGTTAGCATAAAGTAGACATTTAAATTTTTTCCTAATATCCTACTAAATTGGAACCCATTTTAAAGAAACCATCCAAAGAAAGTGAGAGCTTCAGTGTGGGCTAAATTCAAACCTGAATCCCTTTGAGGCAGATGCGCTAACCACTATGTCACTGTGGCATCTGCTTTACACACTTAAACGGTTCTTCCTCAATTAAATCTAATACCTACTATATAGTATGTATTAACCAGTCAATACTTTTTGGTTACAGTCATATGCAAAAGTTTGGGCACCCATATCAATCTTAATCATTTTTAGTTCAAAATATTTGGGTGTTTGCAACAGCCATTTCAGTTTGATATATCTAATAACTGATGGACACAGTAATATTTCAGGATTGAAATAAGGTTTATTGTACCAACAGAAAATGTGCAATATGCATTAAACCTAAATTTGACAGGTGCAAAAGTATGCACCTCAACAGAAAAGTGACATTAATATTTAATAGATCCTCCTTTTGCAAAAATAACAGCCTCTAGTCGCTTCCTGTAGCTTTTAATCAATTCCTGGATAAAGGTATTTTTGACCATTCCTCTTTACAAAACAATTCCAGTTAAGTTAAGTTTGATAGTCGCCGAGCATGGACAGCCCGCTTCAAATCATCCCACAGATGTCCAATGATATTCAGGTCTGGGGACTGGGATGGCCATTCCAGAACATTGTAATTGTTCCTCTGCATGAATGCCTGAGTAGATTTGGAGCGGTGTTTTGGATCATTGTCTTGCTGAAATATCCATCCCCGGCGTAACTTCAACTTCGTCACTGATTCTTGAACATTATTCTCAAGAATCAGCTGATACTGAGTGGAATCCATGCGACCCTCAACTTTAACAAATTCCCGGTGCCGGCATTCGCCACACAGCCCCAAAGCACGATGGAACCTCCACCAAATCTTACAGTGGGTAGCAAATATTTTTCTTGGAATGCTGTGTTTTTTTGACGCCATGCATAAAGCCTTTTTGTATGACCAAACAACTCAATCTTTGTTTCATCAGTCCACAGGACTTTCTTCCAAAATGATGCTGGCTTGTCCAAATGTGCTTTTGCATACCTCAGGCGACTCTGTTTGTGGCATGCTTGCAGAAATGGCTTCATTCCCATCACTCTCCCATACAGCTTCTCCTTGTGCAAAGTGCGCTGTATTGTTGACCGATGCACAGTGACACCATCTGCAGCAAGATGATGCTGCAGCTCTTTGGAGGTGGTCTGTGGATTGTCCTTGACTGTTCTCACCATTCTTCTCCTCTGCCTTTCTGATATTTTTCTTGGCCTGCCACTTTTGGGCTTAACAAGAACTGTCCCTGTGGTCTTCCATTTTCTTACTATGTTCATCACAGTGGAAACTGACAGGTTAAATCTCTGAGACAAATTTTTGTATCCTTCCCCTGAACAACTATGTTGAACAATCTTTGTTTTCAGATCATTTGAGAGTTGTTTTGAGATTCAAATAGGAGAACAACTTGCAATTAGCCACCTTAAATACCTTTACTCATGATTGGATACAACTGGCTATGGAGTTCAAAGCTCAATGAGGTTACCAAACCAATTATGTGCTTCAGTAAGTCAGTAAAAAGTAGTTAGGAGTATTCAAATCAATAAAATGATAAGGGTACCCATACATTTGCACCTGTCAAATTTTGGTTTAATGCATATTGCACATTTTCTGTTAGTACAATAAACCTCATTTCAATCCTGAAATATTACTGTGTCCATCAGTTATTAGATTTATCAAACTGAAATGGCGGTTGCAAAAAAACAAATATTTAAAACTAAAAATGATTAAGATTGATATGGGTGCCCAAACTTTTACATATGACTATAAATAATTTAATTGTCTTCTGCTTAATCCTTTATTAAGGTCATGGGCAGAACATTTCAGGTACTGGACAGAAACCAAGACACTTACTCACACAGACATTAACTACATAGTAATTTGAGCAGCCAATTCACCTAAAATCCATGTTTTTGGATTATGGGAGGAAACCAAGATAAAACCCACACAGACACGGGCAGAACATGGAAACTGTACCCAAATCAGAATTTTGAAACTTGACAACCAGTGATGAGAGGTGGATATGCTAACCAATATGCCACCATGTCTGTTTACATTTCTGCTAGAATTTAATTTAGCATGTGCATTTCATAATAATATGGAGAGTTGTATTATTTATTACAATGGAGGATCTGAATGCTGAAATAAAATCTAACCACCAAGCATGTCTGGTTAATATTTTGTAAGCTGCCCCACCCTGCTAGGCTGTACCTCACTACCTCATGCCCATGTTTTAGAGTTTGCTTATTTCAGGTTTATATTTTGCTTATATCTATTTGTTATGTCACTCACATTATAATCTACTCTACAATATATTTTCTTACATTCAGATTGTCCTTCTAACTCTTAGAAATTGTGTAGCCATTGATGGTGGCATTTACTACCATGTAGATTGCACTATGAATAGTATGAAGTACACTGTTAAAGTGGATTTAATTTATTTGGGTAGCACAGCATGCAGAGGAATCATTTTACACTAAATGGTACATTGGTATTCTGTTAGAGGTCAGAGCTTAAAAATAATTAGGGTGAACATTAAGAAAATTCTAGCTTGAAAATAAAGTACACACCAATAGCTTGAGGCGCAATCAGGTGACAGAAGAATGAAGCAAACAAGATGAGCATCATGGGATAGGCAACCCAAACCAAGAATTGCAACAGAATATTTCCCTTCAGCTTTCCATACATCCACTTGTAAACTAAGGTGTGGTGGCAACGTACAAGAAAAAAGTGAGTATAGAAAAAGGTGTGATGATAGGCAATTAATTATTAGAAAGTGCAGGTAGTGAATGGCGTATAAAAGAACAAAGATAGAAGACAACAGTAAGTAAAATTAAACAATTAAAACAAAGCAAACAAAAATGTATAATTTTAAACATTGGTTTAAGGTATACAGGAAGATAAATCTAAATGCCACTAATGTTGCAAATTGGTTCATTACAAGAAGCAGTAACAAAGAGCGAAGTAAAAGCCAGATATTGGTACCTTGGAGGCTCTTGTCACTAGCATAGTCCATGCTCCAGCTGACTAATGCCATGGAAATCCCCAGAAGTACTAGCAAGATCCAGTCTTCTCCTAATTTATTTACTAGGAATTTTTGCACATGGACCATATAGCCTATATGAACAATAAACGGTCATAAAAACATTATAAACCCAATTTAGTTTGTATGAATATGTTCAATTAAACTAGTTTTTATATGATACATTCAGTAATGTGTTTGCACTGAACATTTCACATTGTCTAAATACAGAATACAGAAAAAATAAACGTAAGGGATTCTAAACTAAATTGTATTAATTAAAAATATGTATATTTAAAGAAATACATGGGCACACAAATTCAAATAATGCCAACAATTTGAATATTAGAAAATCATTCATAGACAATCAAAATAAATTAATTGCATACATCTGAAGTAATTGTTGTAATGTGTGTGTGTGTGTGTGTGTGTGTGTGTGTGTGTATAAATATAAATTATTAAATATAAAATATAAAACTTCACAGCAACCACTAGGACCAAACACCATCACTTCCATTTTGTTTTAATTAAAAAAATGAAATCCATCCAAGCATTAATGTCCCCAAGACAACCAAGAAGAGATTTAGTGGAGAAGGCATCTTTCTTCTTCAGTGGGACAGATATCTGGGTGTCGTCCACATAACAATGGAAGGAGATGCCATGTTTTTTTGTTTTTTTTAATGGAACCCAGTGGAAGCAGATACAGTGAGAAAAGGAGATGTCCTAAGATAGACCCCTGTGGAACCCCAAAACCAGTAGGTGATTATGAACAAGCAAAATTCATGCACAGGGTTAGATATCTGGCAGATAGGACCTAAACCATTCCAAAGCTCCACCGCTAATGCCCACTAAGTACTGTAACCTTGAAATTAAAATGTTGTGGTCCACTATGTCAAAGGCAGCAGTTAGATCTAACAGCACAAGGATTACGTGATTACCAGATTCACTGGCCAGGAGGACATTAAAAACCCTTAATGCAGGGTTTTAATACCAGACTAAAAAACCTCCAGAATATTATGCTCATCTAAATGTGATTTCAGCTGGGCATAGACAATTTTATGTAATATGTTTCAAATAAAATGCATCTTGGAAATGGGCCTATAATTAGCAAAAGCCATGGGATCAACACCGGTGTTTTTAAGCAGGGAATACACAACAGCATTTTTAAGATGCCTGGGAACAACACCAGAGGACAAAGTACTGTTAATAATAGTTAAAACCTGCTGCCCTATACTAGGAAAAACCTCTTTAAAAAAATGAGGGGGCACAGCATCACATGGGGAACCCGATGGCTTTATATGGCTCACCACATCTTCCAGGTGTGACAGAGTCACCGGCTCAAAATTGCTAAACACAGCCCAGCTGGGGCAGAGTCAGATGGGTCAGAGGCAAGATCTGTAATAAGACCTCTTGCTATGACAACTTTATCAATAAAAAAGTGCAGAAAAAATTATCACGTTTCAAGAGAATCCTCCAAACAGACTGGTTGAGGGGCCAGAGTTGATGGTTTTAAAAAACACATGTGGGTATGTGGATTTGCTGTTTTAATGCTGCTTAAATGTTCCCTTTTGGCTTCTTTAACAGTGTTCTGATAAGAATCCCAGCAGTCTTAAAATTTTAAATGAAACCTGCAGTTTGTCCTTCTTCCATTTGCGTTCAGCTCTGCGACATGCTTTGCTGGGAGAACTCTGTCCACCCTAAACCAGGGCTCAGGTTTAACGCTCACCTGTCTGGATTTTAATTGTGTTACTGAGTCCAATATGGTTCGGCAGGAGGAGTAAAACCTGGAGCTGATCAAAGGTAACAAAGAACTGACCAGAAGGGTTTAAAACGCTGATAGAGCCGAGCAGGAGCGCAACATTGAACTGCAGTGCCGCTAGATAAAACCACATCAAATAAAACAGCCATGTGATCCAAGGACCTACTGTTACACATCTCTAGGTTTAACACAGGCAATCCATGAGAGACAAATCAGATCTAAAGTATGTCCATGTTCATGTGTAGGACCAGACATCTACTGTACCAAATTAAAAGAGTCAAGATATTTGAAAAGTGCTTTACCAGCAGCTTATGAAGATAGCACTAATAATGGATGTTAAATCCAACAATGAGGATGCGTTTTGTAGTTTGGCATGAATCCAGCCAGGAAATTGGTAGAGTCATTCATGAAGTCCTTGTTGTATTTAGGAGGTCAGTAGATGACTGTCCACAGCACTGGATTAGTGTGTACCACTTCATATATGGTGGTTTCAAAGCTGGAAACTGAGGATGGCACAGTGCACTACCTACATTCAAAATCTTTTTTGTACACAATTGCTGTTTCCCCACCTCAGCCAGACATCCGTGAGGAATTAAAATAATTACAGCCAGTCTGTAAAAGTTCAGCCAACACGCTGTACTTACACTGATCCAAGTCTCAGTCACACAGAGGAAATCCAGTCTTTGGGCACTGAAAAAAATCCATCAGGATAAAAGTCTTGTTTTCCAGATCTTTTTGTTTACCAGGCCAATCCTGGCAGGTTCGGCAAGTCTTTGGGCCCGGAGCAGTGTACTCAGGTTTTTGTGATTTGAGAGTAGAGCAGGTGCGGTGGGCCTGGAGGTCCCCATCCCAGCCAGTGACGGGTACCAGGAAAGTGCCAATGGGTTCCATAGGACGCGGTACCACAGCAAATGGAGTGCATAATCCTTGTCATGTCTAATGACTCGATAAGGAGCGTGTTAAGCAGAATTTTAGCTCAACAACATTTTCACTACGTTTACCAAGGCGGCACTTTCACCTGGGTGTTTGAGCTGACAACTGGCACACATAAGATGGAACACCTGATAGTACAGTGGGACGAGAGTGATAGTACAGTGAGACGGGTTTCTGTTCATTATAATCAAACGCATCTAGGTTGGTGACGATATGTTTGATATTTTCATATTTTCATGATATGTTGGCATTTCACAAAGTAAGTTTCTGCTGGTGTATAACTGAAAATCCCAACGCTTAACAACACTAAAAACACAAACCAAAGTAAGAGTACTGACGGTCAGCCAAACACACCGGCACCATCTTGAAATTTAGTTTTAATAATTTAGTTTTTAAAATAATAATTAGTATTTATTTATTTTAAATTAGGGTAAGCAAGGACTATCAATAATTATAAAAGAAAAAAAATTAACCAATATATTGTAGTGTGCAAGAAGAAGCCATACAAATTTTACAAAACATACATATGAATAAATGCAAACACATATGAAGATGTAACCTGAATAAAAACAAACATGTTAATGTTAATAGCGTGGCCGCAATTACTGCTGGGAGGCAGCATATAGCTCTGCACCCTTACTCTCTCTATGGGAACACCACAAAGCTTTTCCCTCTAATGGTTTATCTCGGTGACCAACAACCCCCAAAAAAATGCAACAGCCCAAACATCACCACGTTAAGCATGGGGCCCCCAGGACTGTGTTCTTCGTCCATTGATGTTCACTCTGCTGAATCACGACTATGCAGCAATGCAATTATATCATTAAGTTTGCAGATGACACGACTGGGGTGGGTCTTATCAGCAAGAATGACGAGTTAGCATGCAGAAAGGAAGTTCAACGATTAACAAACTGGTACAGAACCAACAATCTGACACTGAATGTAGAAAAGACCAAAGAGATGGTAGTTGATGACTTCAAGAGGACAAAGCATGAGCACTCTCCACTAAAAATCAATGGCTTTGCTGTGGAGATAGTCAAGTGCACCAAGTTCCTTGGCCTTCACCTGGCAGAGCATCTCACCTGGTCCCTCGACACCAGCACCAAAGTTGAGAAGGCCCAGCAGCATCTTTACTTCCTGTGAAGGCTGAAGAAGCCACATTTCCACCTCCTATCCACACCATATTCTAAGAACCACCGAGATCATCCTGAGAAGCTGCATAACTGACTGGTTTGGGAACTGCATAGCATCAGATCGCAAGTCCCTGCAGCGGATAGTAAGGACCGCTGAGAAATTCATTGATGTCTCTCTCCCTTCCATCACAGACATTTACAACACATGCAGTAGCAGCTGTCACCATCAGCTCAATTAATTTGTACTCCTGAATCCTGGTGATTCATCTTGATTGCCATCTCTGGGTCTCAGAAAGGCCGGTGCTGCTACATATCTACAAGTTGCACATTGCTTCCACATCTTTCACAGTGCTCAGCCCCCTTAATGGCAACTCTACAAACTCTAAGAGCACTGGTGCGACTGTGCATTGTTTCTTAATTGTCAGTTTGTTATAGCACAATGTCCCTTGTTTGTAGTCGATGGTCTCAACTCCTTTTAAGAAGTCCCTGAATTGCGATGCAGATGCCGGTGACCATCAATAGTTGTAACTTGCCAGACCAAAAGTTGCCCCTTGATGCTAGTGGCTGACTTACTCGTTGAAAGGTGCTTCACTGCTGTTTCTACCGTTTGTTGCCCAAAACCACCTTGTAGCCCATCCTTGAGCTCTGTGCATTTGGGGGTGCGGGGGGGGGGGGGTTCCACAAATGCTCTGAGCACTGCTGTAGGCACAGATAGGGCACTCCCATGTCCGCTCCACTTTCATAGCTGCACTCTCTGGCAGTAGTTGGCTTGCTCCGTCCACTTCACTACTTTGCTTGCTGGTTTTTCTTTGTGTGAGTTGCTGTTGAAGAAAATTGATTTCTTCGTTAAATGCCTCCATCTTGTCTCAGAAACTATCAGATCGCTCTTCTGACAATAAATGTGATGTGCAGGAAGAAGATGTGAACATGCACATGAATGGAACAGGCACAATGGCAGGAACAACACTAAATACAACACACTTCACCAAACTGGTGACATTCACATAAATCATTTCATTATACACATGTGCATAAATCAGTGATTCTCAATTATTTTCTGTTAAGCCCCCCCTAGGAAGAAGAAGACTTTTTGCGCCCCCCCCCCCCCCCCCCCCACACACACACACACACTCACTCACCACCCCCCCCCCCCCACATGACAAAATGGGTTGAAAAAGTATTTTTACACGCCCACGCCCAATACTAAATTTGGTATAAGTACCCCTCTTTTATAACAATGTCTCCTTATTAACAATAAAGAAAACAAAAAAGAAAGAAGAAAGAACTATACTGTAAGTTCATATAACAATCAGGTTGATGAACTTACAGTATAGTTGGTTTTCTCCATGGCTTCTGACTTGTGGTGTTCTCATTTGTAAGTCGCTTTGGATAAAAGCGTCTGCTAAATGACTAAATGTAATGTAAATGTAAATGTAAGAAGGAGTTTCCATGTTCTCCCCGTGTCTGCGTGTGTTTCCTCCGGTTTCTCCGGTTTCCTCCCACAGTCCAAAAACATGGATCAAGTCAATTGAATTCTCAAAATTGCCCCATATAGAGTGTGTCTGTGTGAGTGAGTGTGTGCCCCGTCCTGGGTCTATCTGCCCAGCGCCCAAGACGTTCTCCCCTGGATGGGTATGGGGAACCCCACCGCGACCCTAATAGAGGATAAAGCGGGAGATAATGAATGAATGAATGAATGAATGAAAAAAGAAAGAAATATAGATCAACTTAGAACAAAGAATAGTTTTATTAACTTTGTTTTTTAGTTTGTAACAGAAACTAATAAAATCCTTATTTAAACTAGAAATATTTTTGAACTGACTGGCATTTGATACTGAAAAATGAAATTAAATAAAATCAATAAATAATAATAAATTCAAATTAATCAGCAACATTAATTCAGGAGCTCAATTTATTAACACTTTAACCTACAAAACAAAAATGAATACAACAATTTGTGCTGTTTTTTTTTTTTTAAATCAAAATAAGGAAATCAGAACTGATGTCTCCAATGCGTCCGTTCTGCAGTGCACAGCTTTTCTGCAGTAGCTTTCATAAAGCGTTATAATTGCTTGCTGTACGTGTCATGTTTTCGATTAAAAACTCAAGCGGTTATAGGCGTGATCGGGGTGTAATGTCTTTAAGTGACGCCTTCATTTATTTCACGCTGTCCACTGCCGACATTTAAAGACACAGAAGACACACCGGTCTTTCTTCGTCTCCACCTCAGTTACAGTGAAACCATGCGCTACATACACTTTCCTCGTTTTAACTTTCTGTTGACTTTTGTTTGTCTCATTATCTTCGTCTCTCTCTCAGCCTTTCTCTCCTCGTCCCTGTTAAATATTTCTCCATGTTGTATCTTGAGGGTTTGTTCAATGCACTTAATATCACTTGCTCTGTGATTTCTTGTTATGCGCCTCCCCAGGCACCGCACTGCGTCCCCACTATTTGAGAAGCACTGGCATAAATGCAAACACAAACAAACATGTAATCTGCACTTGCAAAACTGTAAGTACTGCTGAGAGGTGGCATATAGCTCTGCTCCCTTACTCTCTCTAGAAGCCAATGCCACAATATGCTCATTTACATAGTGATATTGTGAACTTTTACCATATTATTTAATATTATGTATAAATTAATTTTTAAAATATTTTTTTCATTATTAAAATCCGATTTTTATTGTTCCACCGTTTCATTTTCTGCAATTTTGAGCTATTGAAGCAGTTTTCGCAGGACACATCCAGCTCCTTGGTGAGATGATACTTGTATACATATAAAGAATCAGTCAAAGTCAAGAATCCTAAGATGTTCCCATTCCCATTCACTTAACATTACATTTATATTTATATTTGCACTCCCGTAACTCAGGCAATTTTTGAGCTGTAGCTGTGGCTTTTCCTGTATTTCTCCAAACAGTATATGTATATAAAACTTGTATATCTTATTTACCTTTCTCTATCGTAAGAAAACATAGTAAGCATGGAACAGTGTTTCTCAAATTAAAACACGTTTGAAGCTTGTTTGGGTTTTAACAGGAACACATGCATAGACAGGGAACCCTCCTTTCACCAGATTTTTATTCACCAGACTGCACTTTATCACCTTTTTATCACTCTTCAAAAATTTAAACTCCTTACTCTAGCCCACTCCAAGTACCATTGCAATCAATGATGTCACCATGGCCAGTGATACTCTATGGGATATGCCCTAGCTAAAGATAACAACGCTGTTTCAACACTATTAAAGCTGGCGCTATAAGCGTGGATTTTAAAAAAGATTTTTTTTTTATATTTTACTTGTTTTTCTAGAGCACCGTAAATGGGTTAAAGCGCACACATCATTTTAAAAAAATATTAACAGAAATTAGGATGATTTTATTTGACAAAAGGCTATATATATAACGAAAACAAAGACATTTCATGTAAAAACTAATGCTTAGCAGCAGCCATGGGCACCCCCATGTGGTCAAAATGGTACATTCGACGATGAGGTGCTATTGCAGCTCACCCCTAATATATATATTATTATTATTACCCGGCTATGACCACTTATATATATACTTTATATACTGTACAGTACATATGCACTGTGTCTCCGACGTTCACGCTGTAATCACACATATGAATATATCAAACAGGTTTCAAAACTCTAAACTAAATTTGAGAGATGCATTTCCTGAAATCAATCTATTATATTTTGACTGAATTTTCATTTGGCAAAATATAAAACAAAATAAAAGAAAGATTTATGTTTTGGCACCAAAACTCACCTTTGCACTTGGAGTAAGAATGTTGTTTTTTTATGAAGGTTTTGTGATCTGTTTGTTTTCTCTCTTCAGAAAACCTCATGTCCTGTTCCAGATGATGCCGGCTATGGTGGTGGCCATGGCTATGACTACGCTGATGGTGTCCATGGCCATGGTGCTGGTGTTTTTGGTGATGCTGTTTTTTCAGCTGCTTTTCTGACAGCCACCAAGAGGCCTCTTGCTGACAGGCCCCTTCAGTATTTTCTTGGTATTCCCCATATAGCTTGTAAGTAAAAAAAAACCCTATTAGAGATTAAAAATATAATTTTTTTCTTATAAAATTGTCCTTTTATTTACATTATAAATTGTGATTTTATTAATTTTTAAAATGACAGCATTATAAAACAAATGAGAAAAATATAAAAACTAGGCTTTTATTTATAGACACAATTCAGGTAAATAAAGTGTCTAACACTTGAATAATGACTTTCACAGGTCCCAACTTCTTTGTAAATGGCTTTTTATTTATTATTATTATTTAGTATTTAATTGGCACAATGCTAAATAATAAAATTTGTTTGCTAAATAACAAACTTTGTCTAAGGGCCCTTGTTTACAAGCTTTACCAAAGGAATAATAATGAATAAACTGTAAATAGATGTGCCAGAGATAGTGGCACTAAACTAATGCAGATTCCTCCTCAAAATTCTAAGATACAAAGGTTCAAAATTTAGCTTAAAAAGCAAACAAGAAATGTAAGAACTGTTTAAACAAGTTGTATTGCTGTTTATTTAGTGTTCTGTGACCAGATCCGTTCGAAATCCAAAATTACATCGTTAAACTGATTATTCTGGAACCACACTGTTACTGTAACTTAGTGGCCTGTTTTTGAGCAGGCATTACATTATTTCCTATATTTAAAAAATAAAATTAGGTTTCTAGTACAAACTTTACAAACTATATATATATATATATATATATATATATATATATATATATATATATATATATATATATATATATATATATTAAATCTACAGTATATATACGTGAGCCAAAAAAACAAAATGTGCCAAAAAAATACATGAACCCACTAAGCAGAGTGTGTAACAATCAAAGCAAAGCATAAAGGAATAATATCTGAGCATGTGTGCGGCAACAAAAACAGAGAATGGAGGATAGAACACCCTCTACTTTAAATACCAGTAAAGAAAGCTATACATTTACTGTACATTAGTTTTGCAATAATAGCTAAAAGGTTAAAATTATGTTAAATTCATTGTATTTTAAATAATCCAATTAGTCCTCAAATTACAATAAAGTAGCCCTGGATCATCTAAATCACCAAAAAAAAAAAAAAAAAAGATAAAGATTGTACGACAATACTTTATTTAAATTTGGAGAACAGAAATATAAAGATTGTAAAGATATAAAGATCCCAAAACAGCAAAAGTAATCAGGAAAAACTTGTGTGGTAAGATATAAAACACACGGTCAACTTTACAAGGGTGTTAAAATGATCAAGTTAATCAGGTGTGCCCACACTTTTCTTACTTAAGATCTATTTTTTTCAGGGGACAGGTCATCGTGATCTACTAGGATTAATCTTTTTTGTAAGCTTGTTGATAAAAGCTCATTTCTGGGGTGGGAAGTTGGGATCTCTGTTGAGCAGCAAACTGAGAATTTCATCCACTGCTCCTCCTGATTCAAAACTCGTTGTGAAGCTAGACAAAATTCAAAATTATTCTACTCTGTTGCCTGCAAATATGTTGGTAGAGGAAGTCAGACACAGGGATCTGTGTAGTGTTATTTGGGGACACACCTGTATTTGGCATCAATTTATGTACATTTTCAGTGTTTAGTCATATCCCATATAGAAGATTACAATATGTTTGGGAAAATAAATGCAACTCTGAACAAGAATAAATTATGTGACATTGCAGTAGGTTATGAAAAAAATTGCACCACGAAGGGTTGCCAGAATCAAAGTTAAAGACTGTCCAACCACATATTAGAGTGTGTGATAGTTTTTAAAGCCAGGCAGTGTTGATATTTGAACCAATGCTGTATATGAACCAATTGTGCTAGCACAACACACATTAATACATCACCATTATGTCACTGCAGTGCTGAGAATCATCAATTACCCAAATAATACCTTGTCTGTGGAGGTCCTTACAAATTAAAAAAGCAAACTAACAAAGTATGCAGGAAAAGAGAGTACAATCTGTAACTGCAGAACTACAAAATGAAAATTTGTTTACACTGGATATCTATTCTCATCAACTTTATAGCTTAAATCTCTTCAAGGGTCGCAGGGAGATTTCCCATGGCCATCCAGGCGAGAACGTTTTGGGTACTGGGCAAATATACCCAGGACAGGGAGCCAATCCACACTGGATATTCACAATGTTAATTAATTACAAGTAAATGTTTGATTGTAGTTGTTGAACATACAGTATATTATTATTTTGAACAGCTTTAAAATGAAACTAAGTAATTAAAGGCATCTTTAGTTAAAGCAGATAAAAACACCCTCCAGTTTACATTGTCAAATCCTCTTATTCTATGTGTTTTGAACAATGTTTCTTATACAAGTAAAATGTAAAAAGTCTTAATGTGTCAATTTAATAATAACAACATATGAAACATAAGAATCAATTTAGTAATTAAACGTGAGTTTGCTGGATCAAAATGTGCTGATATATTGTAATTGATCTGCTGATAGATTTATCATGGGTTGTCTTTTGCTTGTTAACACTTCAATCCATCCATTCCTTTAGTCTATCCTATTACTTTCACACCCGTTCCCACAGTACATATAATCCTTATCTTTTTCACCACCCTCTCATTTTGCCCCTACTAGTTTACCCCAACCACCAACCAGAGTGGAGCAACCCCATTTTCCCTCTCTTTCTGTAACACAAACCTGTTGGGTATTTTTAGACCGTGTGACTGAACATTTGCTCACTTACCCCCTCACATCTTTCTTCAATGTTATCATTGCCTTCCTGTTATTTTTTTATATTTGAATTTGTCTACTGTTTACTTTACGTCTCCAGTGCATGGAATTTATCCAATTTACATTTGTAATTATTTAGATTAGATGAATTTGACAGCAAATGCATTAAACCTACACAACCTCACCTAATCCATCATAATAAAGTACAACTGATCTTTAGCATGTGAATATAGGGGATAGACAGATTTTGAATTTCACATGTCAGGTTATATAGGATTATGAACATCTATGTGCAAGAATAGAAATGTTGTGATGTAACAAAAGTAATTTTTTATTCACAAGTTAATTATCTCCTTTAATAGGTGTCATTAAATAGAACTGCTTGTCCCATGCACTCTATTGTGTTCTGTGCCAATGTTACACTACGATGACGTCACAAAAAAGACTATAGCCACCACAAAACTTGGCAGCCAAACCAGTTTGGAGACAGAGCAGCTTTGTCGTCAGAATGAGTAAGCAATTAATTTAGCAAATTTTACTATGACTGACTTTGTCCAGATCAGATGTTGCTGGCACAGTGCATATAAACTGTAAATATAAAAATTACCAGATTATTAATTGATCATACATTATGTTATTTATGGATTTATGTTCAGATAAGCTATGTTGCAAGTTTTCAACCTGTTGTGTATAGAAAATTTACTGTGTAGCTTATTTTTATTCCACAAAATAAATGAAATAAACTGGAACTTACTTCCAGAGAACCCTTTAGGTAGTTTCATTTTACCAGTAAAATATTAAAACAAAATGGCTTAAAAAAATAATTATTTAGCTATTTTGATTTCATTAGCCTTTTATCATTAGCCCTAATGCCAATAGATCCTGTTCACTATGTAAGACATAGGGAAAGATACTTGGTTGGATGGGCTGTGTTCTATGGCATTGAGCAGTCCTTGTGATGTTAATTTAAAAACTTTAATTTAAATTTTAACCTTGCCATTTTGCACACACATAAATATGTTTTTTTATTTGGTAGGCACTAGAATTGTCTAAGTGTGTATGTACAAACATTAAATACCTGATTGTCTAATAACATGTCCCTAAGTCATACATTTGTTTTCGATTCAGATATCAGACATTCATTTAGATTAAAACAATATCCATGGTTATAAGTGCTTTAATATTTATCCAGTTTTCTAAGTTTAAAACATTACACTGGTCAATAATAACTCAATAATAGTTTTACAATAGTTTTACCTTGCTTCTATTCTGACAGTGCACACAAAAAAATGCCGCTATGATCAGTTTAATGTATTACAGGACAATAATCAGAGGAACAGTTAATGTTTTAGTGACAGATCAAAGATCAAAACTTTGAACAATTAAACTGTCTGAGTGCATTATCCTTCATATGTGAATCTGTGTCACAGTAAGAAACTGGGAAAACCCACAAAGACAAACACCAAATATTATATTAATGAGATTTTCTTATGTTATTAATATTGTTTCTGAAGATAAAAGAAGGAGCGAACACTCACTTCTTCATCCTCTGAAGCCCATACAGTCCCCAATGTTATCTAGAAAAGTTTTTTTTTTATTTACTAAATCCCAAATTAGCATGCAGAACTTTTTTTTCAAAGCTTTTCCTGCACTCATAAATTTATCTTTGTCTATGCAATTAATGTGCTGGTAAGATTTAGATAATTGCTTTAACATTACAGATATTTTATTTACAAAATAAAGTTTGTTTTATGAGAACATTCTTAAGGATATAAAGATATTATAAATATATTTAGCACTTTTAGTCTAATTGGCTCTTTGTGTGATAAAACATTAGTTAAAAAGTCTGTGGAAATCACAACTTTAGAAGCAAGCAAGCAAGATAAAAACCCAATAAAGCCATGAATATTAGTACATAACAATGGGACACAAAGAAACAGGAAGATGATTGAAAAAAATTAAACAAATAAGCTGGGACGAACCAGGGTCTGTTGGTATTTCAGAGCCTTCCTTTGCGACGCATCTGCAGCCATTGACACACTGTCACTGTCCCAAAAATAAACTGTGTGTGTGTTTTAGCATTCCCCCAGGAATGATGCAGACTGAGGGAGAGAGAGTATGCTTACACACCAACCATGTTAATCTAAGTGTTACATGCATAGTTAGATCTTCCTGAATGGTGTAAAACCATTCAGCTGTGTGAGTCTCAACATAAACATGTGACCAGCCATAATACCATATTTATAAAATCTGTTAACATTTTAAAGCATTGTAGAAAAAAATAAATAAATTTTGGCCTTTACATACAAAAATATGTTCATTTGAAGTAATTTTACAACAATATGCAACCAAGAGTGGACCAGCACAGACGGTTATTAAAGCTACCATACCATTGCCATACCAAACTTACTCAGAGTGCCACTGAATCAGATTCACACGTTCACTTACAGTTAAGCAACAATGCTTTTATTAATTTATTTATTGATATTATGGAAAACGTAAGACTTAAATCAAGTTATGCACCGTGTAGTGTAATCAATATTCAATGCTCACTGGTCACTGAGATAACAAATGTTAATAACAATAAAATATTACAAAAATCCTCTTTCCTGCCATTTATTCATAATAATGCACAACCTTGAGTGCTTTTATAAAACAGTTACAAACACAATATAAAAAAAAATCATTCAAAACCTTTTTTTTTTTGATCTTAGAAAAATTTCTGTTTAACCAGCTCGACATGTTCTAGCTAATAACATTCATGAAGTTTTAGGTCTCATCAATAGCACTGACACAGCATTAATTGAAGTAGTTAATGGTTTATTAATGTCCTCTGAAAATTACCAAATATCTTTCCTTGACTTATTAGAGCTTTTGACACTATACTGTAGTCCATAACATCTTATTAGCTAGATTAGCACTGACCAACACTGTTTTATTCTCTGGGACCGCAGTCAACCTCCCAGGTGCAAACAATTGTCAGATGTGTAAACCAGGGAGTTTGATACTATAGCCTAATAAGACATGTTTGCTCTGAAAGTAAATACAAACTTAAAATTACTGCTGGCCAATGAATCAGTAAATAGCATAACCCACGTCAATCACTGGTTACAGTAGGAACTGCTCTTGAAGTTCCTGAGACCCTTTCACTTGAAGTGGAGTCAAAATAAATAAGCCAGTGCAGGACATGAAACCAGGACTGTGCGCAAAAGAGGTCTGTTAAAGTGGTGAGTAAAATGCAGATGCGCCCCTCAAGAAAATGCAACATCTATGCACAAAGTCTATTCCTGTTCTTGAAAAGTCCTGTCTTTGGTCCTTATTTCATCCCACCATGTGAAATTTTGGTGTCAAAAAAAAATGCATATGGTCCATTGAAGGCACATGCACACTTCGCGGCTATGTTCTCAAGTACAAAAACACATCTCCTGCTCACATTTTCCTCAGTGAAGAGCAAAGTGTTCTAATGTTATCCATCTAGTATTTTGGTAATATATTTGAATGAGAAGCTGGTGTCACCTCAATGGAAAACAGAAAAAAAGCAGTTAAAGAAATTACACACTTTAGTAATTACTAAATTAACACTGGTAGGAAAGCAGTACCCTACAAGGCTCCCCAACCTTGCAATATTGTTTCAGTTACTATTTGTGATTTTGATTTACTAACAATCTTTACATTGTAATTTGTAATTTATTTACACCAGGGTTTAATTAATCCCAGTGGATAAAGGTGCTGAACTAAGGGTAAATTATGTCTGTTTTCAATTACATTGTCTTGACTTTTTAAACAACTTTCTTTTCTGTTTTCTTCAGAGGTTTCTCCATTTACTCTCACATGTTACACTGCCAGAATGCTAGAGGATGAGCTTAGAATATTTTCATATTCACTAAGGATCAGTGGGATTCTGATGATTTAACAAATTTAACAACTTTTGTTGACTGCACACACTTATAATTCATTGGCAAAAACACAATTTCTATTGTGTTTGCAGCCTTGCTAGGACATAATCTGTACATTATTATTTTCTGTAAACAGTGCTTGGGCTATTGAGCAGCACAAGCCCTCCAACAATCTTTTTCGTCCTTTTAAAACAAAACCAATACCAGGTAGTTTTTCAAATAGTCACTTCGGCTTGTTCTTTGATGGTTCAGGCTTAGAACACTGTAAATCCACTTTAAGACAATGTAGTACTGTAAATATAGCTCTATAAATAACTTTGAACTTGACAGGTGACAGGCAATGGCTGCACCCAAAACAATGCTTTATTGATACCAACAAAATCATAAGCCACTTTTGTGTGGGATTTGTATATTATTATATTTATATATAGCTTGACTGTCTTTCCCATTACACACACCTCTGCAATTTTGTCACTTCACCTCACTACAACAGACATTTTTGAATATCTGACTCCTCCTATAATTCACCAAACCAACTGCTGATCCCTCGCCTTGTGATAACTCTTACGCTACTCTGCTATATTTATTTATTTATTTACCAAGAAGAAAAAGAGGTTGTAATCTTCTAAAATGCACAACTATTTATTTAAACATAATTAAAAAAAATTCAAACAGATGTGTTGCCAGAGTGTATTTTTACAAAAATGACATATGACATCTGGCATTTTTATCACATTAGCTGCAATACCAGTTTATAAGTTTTCAAAACATGTTAAGCAAACAGCCATATGACACCGCATTTTCAGAAATAATTCC
Organism: Corydoras sp. C115; assembly: GCA_019802505.1. Classification (NCBI taxonomy): domain Eukaryota; kingdom Metazoa; phylum Chordata; class Actinopteri; order Siluriformes; family Callichthyidae; genus Corydoras; species Corydoras sp. C115. The sequence continues at coordinate 1,159,918 of JAFMOC010000098.1, read as the reverse complement.
ACAGGCTAGATTTATAATGTGTGGCAAAACATCAGTGTACTAAACAGTAAACTATATTTGTATAATGAGTTTATTCTGTTCAGATTATGTTTACAAAAAGTAATTAGTGATTTTGAGCACAAAAACATTAAAAAGGAATTTAAATAAAATAACTAATGCTGTTATACAGTTATATATACAGTTTTCTACATCTATTGTTCATAGAGTTGTACTAGTATAAAATTACAGACTGTCATTCATATTTTTATAAATTCTTTGTTAGTAGCTGTTTTAAAGGTTCAGGCCTCCACAGGGCCACCATTGAACATGAATTATTTCAGTGGTTAATGTTTTTCTGCACTGCAATGACACCAACATAGTAGTGGTGTGTTTTTTTTTTTACACTACTATGAGTTGATCAGATGTTATATCAACATATCAAATATTATAAACACATCAGTGACACTAGTGGTTTGAATATAATTCACAAACCAATAATGTTTGAATTATCAAGAACCTGAAGCCAGCATCCTGTGAGCCATGACAAAGAATTAAACAATGACCAACAGAGACTGTGCAGCAACATATAAGCTACTACATCCACAAGGTTAAGCAATGGGATAGATGGTGTAACAGAGCTTAATGTGAGTGAACAGTGAGTTGAAATATTCGAGCAGCTGTGTTTGAGCTATAATGCCAGAACATATTAACAGCACCACTATCAGCACTGTCACTACAGTGCTGAGAACTATCCAGTACATGCTCTGTGATCATCTTAACCATTAGATTAAGAGGTCTAACAATGTGTGCAAAAAATAGACAAACTAAAATATAATGAGTGGATAAACCAATAAAAGTGGATAATGAGTGAACAATATTACAATATTTGTCTTTTTTTTTTTTAAATGTATGCTAAACACTAAATGCATATAATGAGATTGATTGGTTCATTTTTGGTTCATTGGTACTTATTCTAATTAGGTCAACAGTCTGTAAACACATTGATGTCTAGAGGTGATATTTAACTTTCACCTTTTTTGAACAGTGGGCAGGACATTAAGCCTCCATAACCATACACACCATTATTAATGTAGAGTTATGTATGACTACACAAAAATCAGGCAAGGGTGTGGCATTGAAGAAGCAGTAAGAAGGGAAGGGCAAGCCTTTAAAGTTTAAAACCTGAAAGACAACAAGCAAAGCTGGTCGAGCACAAGTAATCGGTTAATAAACAGATTTTACTGGTGGAAGCCTTTGAGAATACGATGATGGTTGGGCTGTGGTACTACAATACTGCAAGCAAAATCAACAATTGCACATCAAGATAAGAAGTAAAACACAGACTTTATATTTACCACATGGAATGACATGTAAGTTCTAAGTTCTTTTCTTACTCTACTGATATTTCATAATATGCTATGCAACTTATGATTTTATAATCTGTCTTAATAAATTAGACAATATAGCATAGAATCAATATTTAAAACATTCTAATTTTATATTCGTTTGGTATATTTCTGCATTATATTATTAGATATAAACATTTTAAATCTATGTGATTAAGAGTGCTGTAAACTGTGTTGTTGTATAGTGTGAATAGATAAGCTGAAATGCTGGTATAAACCTAGTGTAATGCAAACGAACAGGTTAAGTGACAAGTAATGTTGAAAGCAAAAATTATTGGAATGCTGGTATGCTTAATTCATTGTTTTGCAATGCTTTGAATATATTAGGGACATCAAGCTTTTACACTAAAGTATTCAAATAAATAAATTAATTTATTAATTAAAATATATTAATTATTAACTATAATATATAAAGATATTAAACTAGACATTAAGTATTACAAAAACCGTAGCCTCAAGAAAAATATACTCAAAAACGTACAGTGGCTTATAACTAAGTATACATATAGTTAAATTGCAAATACAAATATATCATTCAAAGATGGCATAGTATAAAGCTGTGTTATTTATTGCCATTGCTTTACATATACTGGTAAAGGTTAACATGTCAAAGCATGACCTTTTCCATCAGCATTGTCAACCCCTGTATAAATAATGGCCATTCCAAATGTTTTGTGTAACAAATGCATCATTGTGTGTAAAAGTTTTCTAACATCACCAAAACAAATCTTCTGGCGCTATTCTTTCTTTAGTGAACTTGTCTTTTTTTTTTTTTTTTTGCTTACCTGAAAAACTACATTTCATTTGTAATACAAGTGCTACAGCACAGTGAGAGGCAAACAAATAAAGAAAAACAACAAGAATACAAAAATATACACAAAAACATTAAAGATGAAAATGTTCTAATACAATAAAATAAACTTTTTTTCAAGTTCACTTTTGACAGTTGTCAAGTATTCAAATATTATATTTTCCTGTATCATTTAGATACATTAATTTTTTACTGCATGTCAGAGGTTTGTTAAACCCGAGTACCACGTCTAAGCTGCAGCCAGACTAGATTAATGCCTGGTTGAATTCTCTCCAATGTTCTACACGTGTTGTTTTCAAAGAGGCTCCCAAATACCTGCCATAGTGCCTGTTTGCATACTCCATGTATCTGCCAGATGAACAGATGGCTCAGTTTCCATATCTAATAATAATTCTATGTTTGGCAGTAGAAGCTGTGAAATTGGTCTCACAATGTAACAGAATAATCTCATTATCAGTTATTTACACTAAACATTGTTTTCTTTTGGCAGGATGATAAATTCAACTAATATAACAAGCCTGTGTAATTTAGATGACAGATTATGTGGTAAGTGGTATCTTCTGCTTTCTTTGCTCACTGGTTTTACCAAAAGAACAAAAGCAAAAACCTAAATGTAAACTCATGAGCATTTTGTAATACACAATTTCTTTGAAGTTTCTTTTTAAAACAGCCTCTTAAGAAAAGTAATTGTAACAATTCTACAATTACACTGTTGCATATTTGTTAGTGGTCAAATGGGATTACAGCCAGATATGGATAATACTAAATAAAAAAATATCCATTTGAATATATGGAAATAAATACAATTATGTTATGTATTATTATGAATACTGTATTCTAAGTGGTCTCTATGCAAGCCTTCTTTTAGACAATTCTGTTCTAATGTTATGATAAGGAAATCTACAGATATTATTATGACATGTCTAATTTGACATGTCATATCTAGTGGCTGAAAATAGAATCATGCATTAACTGGCATAAACTGACTAACTGACTATTACCTTTTGTGTACCAGTAAAATTATTTCAATTGATTTATAGATGGCCTTTATCTAAAACATTGGTGTTTTTTTAAACATTTTTATGGGTGGGTTAGTGGTTAGCACATCTGCCTCTCAGAGCTGGATCCAGAACTTTCCATGTTTTACCCCGTGCCGCATGGATTTTCTTTGTGTTCTCCAGTTTCCTTTTACAGCCCAAAAACACCCATCCAAGTGAATTGGCAATCTAAAATGTACCTATATAGTGTGTGTGTCTGTGTGAGTGAATGTGTTCCCAGTAATGAATTAGAGTCCTGCCCTGGGTGAATGGGCATGGGGGTGGGCCCCATGACCCTAGTAGAGGATTGTTTCCATATTCATTTCATCACAATTTTACAATATTTGCATCATTCTCCTGTAAAATACCCTTACAATCAGTGAAGGAAAATCATATGCATTAATCTGGTCATTCAGCACCTTTAGCTACTCAGATAAATAAGTTTTATTGTCAAATAAATTTGCTCAGCCTTGATTTACTCAATTAAAACAACCTATAATACTCAAAAGCTCCAAAAACAACCCTTTTTAATCTCATTTTGCCTAAATGCAGTCATTCTTTTGTCAGTCGTAAAGGTATATCAACAGGAAGTCATAGTGATTCCAGCGCTACTCTTGGCAGCTTTTCTCATTATGCTTCTAACTGTATGCATTATGAGGGTGTGCTCTAATAAAGATATCCCAGAGGTCTCAAGACTCAAAGACCAAAAACCACTTAACAAAACAAACCAAAAATCCCATCACCACAATGTACCAAAACAGCATCGCAGTAACAGGCAACACCTGCAAGGAATTAATGGTAAGTGTGTTGTTGCTATTCTATTTTATTTTCATTTCTTTATATTTTATTTTCATATTTTGTGTCTGTGCATTAAAGAACTAACATTGTCTTGTATTGAAACAGATCATTAAATGCATTGTATTTTTTAATAAGCTTAGCACAAGAAGGTATTAGCTTGCAGAATGAGCTATCTCTTAAAATTGATTGGAATGAGTCACCCTGTAGTAGTAATTTCTTACTTGACTAATTTGGCATGTTTTATATATATATATAATATATATATATCATGCCATGTTTTGATAAATTACACATGTAAATAAATAAATGCTTTGTCTACAGTACGATGTTCTATTTTACAATTTAAAATAATGCCATGATAACATATCACACACAGTTTACATAAAATTAAATAGATTGAACAAAATCATATGCATAATCTAAACAATAGATTATTGCTTGCTTAAACTGTGTGAACACCTATTAGAGTTTCAGAGCAACCCACAAAAACTCTTTATGGTCAGTGGATCGATTTTGCAAAACATAAATTGTACTCTTCCAATAATTCCAATAAATTACTAATACATAGCATGAAATACTTATGTTAAAATTTCTAAAAGCAGCTTTTAGGGCCTGGAATAATATTAACAATATTTTTCAAACTGCTAATGTATATAAACATTGCCATATTTTTTTCAAAATAGGGCACTAATAATAGCAGTATGTATTCTTGCATGTAACTTGTTATACTTCGCTCCCTCAAAGCACCACCAGAATTTAATGTCTTGGAGAATGAGATCATACCTATGGCAGAGCAAACACTAAGCCACAAGCCCTTCAGCCAGCATGCAAGAAGCCAAATGACCAATGAAAAGCAGTACAACTGTTTTCAGCAAATCACCCCATTGAATATGTCATTCACAGTCAAACCAGTCAATAATATCACTCTCTACAAAGCTACAATGGACCAGAAGCCCGTTGTTTTACGAGTGCTTAAAGGTATGTATATGTATCTGTCAATCTGAAATTATTAGGACATAAACCATTTTAGTTAAGCCCCCTTAAAAGCATAGCCACTATGTTTCTAAATAAAGTTTTTATTTGTAATATGCACACATTTACATTTAGTCTTTTAGCAGACACTTGTCTCCAAAGCGACTTACAAATGAGAAGAAAACAAGTTAGTTTAATAGAACTATTTAACCTGATCATTATCTTATTCTGCACCCCTTTTTTTTTTTTTAAATATATTAAAATCAGATTTTTTTTTTCTAAATCTGAAACACTTTATAAAAATGTAATAAAAATAAAAACTGTAATTTACTGCTTCACTATTACTTATGTAATAGAGAGTGGTGGGCCATGCATATCACACCTAGACCTTCAGTAACGCTCCATAATCCACCTGTCAATAACTATTTTATGTCTAAAAACATCTTATTATGCAGAAATGCAGTATAAAGAGGTAGGGGAGAAAGTGGAGCAGTTGGCAATGGACTTTGATTAAAGATAATTAATGCACCTGCCACTACTCCGCCTGATAAATGTGTGTACGCTTTATCACTCTCTTACATCAATCAAGAGTTGCTGGAACATGGGAGAGCCCAACATGTGTTTTAATGAATTTAAAACAACATGTGAATAAAGCCTGTTCATGAGCCTGTGGAATTCAGTCTCCAGTCATTAATCTTACACATGCTGTTACAGCCAGACTTTAAAATAATAATAATAAAAAAATAACACTTACCAAAAACCCTGATAAAATCCTCGTTATTTGTACATAAAATCATCCTCTTTTTTTCCTTGAAAAGAGTTCAATAAATTTCATCACATAATCCTTTTCTATTGCCATCAAAGCTAACGCTGTAGCACTCCTCACCTGTTTTCGTTTTCTTTTGATTATTTGAGTTCATGTGTTTCTCATTTAGTTTGTTCATTCATTCATTCATTCATTATCTCCCACTTTATCCTCTATTAGGGTCGCGGTGGGGTTCCCCATGCCCATCCAGGGGAGAACGTCTCGGGCGCTGGGCAGATAGACCCAGGACAGGGCGCCAATCCATCGCTGGGCACACACTCACTCACACACACTCTATATGGGGCAATTTTGAGAATTCAATTGACTTGATCCATGTTTTTGGACTGTGGGAGGAAACCGGAGAACCCGGAGGAAACCCACGCAGACACGGGGAGAACATGGAAACTCCACCCAGATGGGGATTCGAACCAGGAATCCTTAGCGCTGAGAGGCGAGCGTGCTAATCACTAAGCCACCGTGCCGCCCCATTTAGTTTATGTATTGGTTATTTTCATTGGTTACTTTTATTTTGCACGTGATAGAAGTTTTGTATTTAGTCTTCCCTTTCCGTTCAGTCTGCGTTCCGGTATTGTTTTAGGTTGGTCGCGTGTTCGATTCATGAGTCCTATGTGCCGAATCTAAATAAACTCTGTTCACCTTACCTGCGCCTCCTGGATCTTTTCTGCGCTGCTGCGCTTCATTTTTGCCTTTACGGACACGCATCTGACAAACGCTGAAAGTCCAATTGTATTTCTGTAATAAGTTTTAATTGTCTGAAAATGTCCCTCCATCAAAAATACTCCCCAATCAGAGAGCATAAATATGTTGACACAACGTTAGCCTGTTATAAGACTGCTAATCTGTCTAATTGAAGCAACAGCTTACACTTTTTCAATCCTACAGAGCCCAAAAACTTTATTCTGAAGGCGTAAGCAGGTATATTTAAAATCTGGCAACCATTGATGCTGAAATGAAATGCAATCTGGGAAAATAAAAAATATTCAGATATTTTTATACCTTTAGAGAAGGCACTGTCGGCAGGTAACAGACAATATGGCATGCATGGAACACTGTAGCAGCAAGACAATTATCTGCTTCAAGACAATGTACTGTTGTATAAAGTGGCCATATAAATAAAACTTTGAACTTAATATAAGTCAGTGTTTTCAATGACAAAGCGATAGATTGGCGCCCTGTCCTGGGTGTATCTGCCCAGCGCCCGAACCGTTCTCTCCTGGATAGGCATGGGGAACCCCACCGCGACCCTAACATAGGATAAAGCAGAAGATAATGAATGAATGTATGAATTTTGAATACCTAGCTGGGAACCATGGGTCTATAAAGATAAACATGGACTAGGCCCATGTCTTTTGTAACAAAACAAATACTACTACTACTACTACTACTAATAATAATAATAATAATAATAATAATAATAATAATAATAAACAGATAAAAATGCAAATCACATTTTTGTTGTGCTGTTACTTTATCTTAGAAACCGCTAATGATTCAGAAAAGCATGACTTCTTAGACTTTCTACACTTCATATCTGAACTGGGACCACACCCATTTCTGCCATGTATGCTTGGGGTTGTGACAATAACATCACCTTTGATTATGGTGTTTGAAGAGTTGGAAAACAAAGACCTTTTAAGGTTCTTGTGGAAATGCAGACAGGTATGATTGATAAAAAAGGTAATTAAAAATCAACACAATGATGTACTCATATACTTCTTTTATTTTACTTGAACTGGTTGAAAGATTGTTTGTGTAGTGTATTGGTTGTCATGATTCCTCCGGATCATGTTGATCCAAAAACATGGATCAAGTCAATTGAATTCTCCAAATTGCCCCATATAGAGTGTGTATGTATGAGTGAGTGTGTGCCCAGCGATGGATTGGCGCCCTGTCCTGGGTCTATCTGCCCAGCGCCCGAAAATGTTCTCCCCTGGATGGGCATGGGGAACCCCACCGCGACCCTAATAGAGGAAAAGCGGGAGATAATGAATGAATGAATAAATGAATGAATGAATGAATGAATTTCAAATGGTTTACAGTCATTTTCACTCTACAGGATCAACCTGGTTCAACTGCACCATGTGAAATTACAGAAAAAGGAATATTCAAGATGGGAAGGCAAATAGCCTCTGCTCTGGTCAGTATTATCTTTTAGTTTGTGCACTACACTACTGTCACAATCTGTCAGCAGTGCGACGTGAAAAATTATCTTTGGAGGCAGGTGCCCCAAAATTAATTTAATGAACATAAAAACATTGTCGAACAATGTTCAAACAAACACTGGCAAACAGTCTCGACTTCAAATGACGCACCAACAGAGGGAAGAAAGAGGGCTTATAGGGCTTATAGAGGGCTTTTAAAGTGTGTTCTTGTGTATACAAGAACACACTTTAAGGGCAAACTCGCATGGTGTGCAGTGAGTGCATAATTTACCTCACATATATTAATATATAATAAATGCAATTCTGTTTCCACTCAACACTCAATTGTTACGATGTTTGAGTCCTGAGCCAAAAAATATTCTGTGCCAGCTATTAAGGACCTGACAAAAAAAATCTTTAGGACTTTTTGCTGTTATTTTATGAGAATATAAACATAATAATAATTAAGTCAGTGTGCCTTTTATTAACCAAATGATGAAAAATAGAGAGCAGTAAAAAGATACATACAGTACGTTCTTTTATTTGACTCCATCAGATCAATAAAAATTGTAGAGGTACGGAAACCATCTCTGGTTACCAACACTGTTACCACAAGTTGAAAGCATAAAATTGTCCAAAATGCATGACTAGGTGCTTAATTTGTTATTACTTCTGATAACAGAACTGAATAAAACAACAGAATCCTTCCATCCATCACTCCCACAGACACACACACACACAAACACACTCTATATGGGGTAGTTTTAAAGAATTCGATTGACCTTGATCCATGTTTTTGAACTGTGGGAGGAAACTGTAGAACCCGGAGAAAATCCACGCAGACACGGTGAGAACATGGAAACTCCATCCAGATTGGGACTCGAACTGGGAATTTCTAGCGCTTAGAGGTGGATGTGCTAACCACTAAGCCACTGTGATGCTCCAACAGAATCCAATGTAATGGTTTTTATGTTTAGCATATATATTATGGCAATGCTGGATTTATATAAAAAGTTTGTAAGCCCTAAATAAAGTAAAGATTTTATTGTTGCCATATTTCTTTATTTTCATAATTTCTAAAATTTTCTTTTATTTAAGGCATATCTACATGGTAAAAATGTCACCCATGGCAACATTGGTGCACGAAGTGTACTCGTTGGACGGGACTTATCTGTGAAGCTTTGGGGATTTGGCCCAGCTTTCTGTAGGAAAACTAGGGCAGAATCAGTGGGGAAAGTGGAGGGAGAATGGATGAGAAAGTGGCAAGCTCCTGAAGTGTTGGTCCATCGATCTGTTAGCCATTATAGTGACATGTGAGTAAAACATATCACAATAATTTGATACGATGAGAATCAAAAATAGATTTTAATTTTCATTTTCTTCAATTTGATAGTTGGTCATTTGGCATATTGCTGTATGAAATGGTAACTCTAGGTAAGTAAAGTGAATGGTCACACAGTGGCAGGCTGTCAGATGTAAAAATATTCTGAATCGCAGACTGATGTTAATTATATTTTGTCCATGAATAGTTATACTACTAATCTTAATAATTCCAAATGCTCTGTCAACTTCCTTTAATAGAACTTCCCCATTTGCCCTGCTTCCAGATGCTTTAAATGTGTATTTAAAGCATTTAACCAATTATATTTCAGCATCAATGGTTGCCTGGTTTAAATTTCTGCCTAGGTCTTCACTAATTGATCTGAATGCACAGTAGCATTAAAAAAGTGTCGATCAACCTGTTGCTTCAACCAATCAGATTTTGAGTTGGCGACACAGGGCAAAGGTTCAAGTTCAAGTTTATTTATTTATATAGAGTTTATTACAATAGTACATTGCCTTAAAGCAGTTCAGAGTCCGAACCCTCAAAATGTAAGCCAAAGCAACAGTGGCAAGAAAAACTCCCTATTGTTGTTTTTTAAAAAAGAAACTTTGGAAGGACCAAGGTTAAGTGAAGGACATCCTCCTACTGCACACGGCCTGGACCACGTGTTGCTGGTACCGCCTAGCAGTCACACAGCCTGTTACACTAAGCTTATAAAAATATTTCACCTTGTGCGCTATATAAACTTGTCTTAATAACATATTCAATGATTTTTTTCCTCAAGGGGAACCTCCATTTTCTGGAGTAATAGTAAGTGAACTACTGCAGTACCTACAAAGAGGTGGCATGCTAAAGCGACCGACCAGCTGTTCCAGTTCAATGTACGAAGCACACACACAAATAACCACACCCGTCCAACTACCTACCCACGATTAATTTACATATACTCTGTTATCAGAATACTTTTCATCTTAAATCATATGATCAGAATCCAATAAGCTAAATGACAGATCTTCTTAAAAACCTATATTTTAAAATTGATAGGTATAAATTGTGAAATGGATGGTTCCAGGAACCAATCCATTAGGCAGAATACAATAAGGCTGAAATTACATTACAAACGTTTTTTAAAATGCTAATATGGTTCTTACTTACCATTGTATTGTAATGTTACAGTACCCTCTCATATTAATATGAGGTGTCTGTGATTTCTGTTCTATGAGGATAACCATACATTATATACATATTTTCTAGCCATCTAAAAGGCCATCTTCACATTTTTTATGTAAAATTAAGAAACATGACCTAGAGTATAATGCATTTATAGCAAAGCATAATCACAACAAGAACCAAAGAAAACTCTAAACTATTATTTAATATAAGCCTTTTGTTATATTTTCTGGATGAATTAATGTAATATAACAAACAAAGAAGCCAAAAACTCACATAGAAAAGTTAGTTTAGTTTAGTTTATGTTTAAGTAAATGTCGTTGCACAAAGATCTAAAGCATTAAAGATTTGTTAGGGCCAGGTACAAAAAAGTAAAAGTCTTTGATGCTCTTTTGTGGTGTAGATGGTATGAGTTACGTTTAAAGTTTTAGTTATTGCAATATCTAAAACTGGTTTTTAATCATTTATTTTAAAAATACAAATCTACACAGATTTATTGCAAATATTTTTTATCTATCCATTTGCACAAATGCTTTTCAATGTATATCTGTAACAGGTGCCTAGGGCACCTGTCACCTGTTCTGTGTTTCCTTTCGTTCTGTTGAGTTAATTAACGTTCATTTGACTTAACGTTCATAACTCCTTCTTGTCATTGGTTTGTTTTGTGCACATGGTCCGGTGTCGTTTTGTATTTATTTCCGGTGTTTCTCGTCCTCGGTGCATGTCGTTGTTTTATGTCACTCGTCGGTTCGTACCTCGTGCTTTTTGGTGTCACTACACCTTTAATAAACTTGTTCTTCTGCTACCTGCGTGCCTGGCTCCCTTCAGCGCGTTAAAGCGCGGCGGCTCTGCACTTCCTATGCGTAGCCGCTTTATCCCGAGGTAGACCAGTGTGACAATATCATGTTAGTAGAGAGGGTTTATTAAGGTTAATTTGTTTGGTTTAAGTTGTTTTAAACATAACACTATTGAGAAGGATATAAATTAATTTGTTTTGTTTTTTTATTTCACCTCTAAAAACTTTTTTACTGTAAGATTAGAGGTGGGGAGGAATGTTGTTTATGGTGAAGTCTAATTAAGTTAATTAATGTAGAGTAATTCACTGTCATTTTGATATCTACACTTTCAGATATGCTATAATAAAGGCCTGCTGCCAGTGGAGACCACAAGACAGAGCTTCAGTAAATGAGGTGATCTCAAAGCTCCAGTTTGGTGAGAGGAATGGGAATGATGTGGTGCTACGTCAAGTTTCTGGGCCACTGAACTTTGAGAAATACATGAAGGAAACCGAATTTGGAGATGATTACAGTTTTACTGTTCTTTAAATGATTGTTGTGATTGGTTCAAATAGTATTTTTAAAACTTTGTATGTTATTCATATGTAAATATGTTATTATTAAATCCAGCTAAGCTTTAGTCATTTTAATAATTCAGTCCAACTAATTATGGCAACCATATAACTTTTAAAATAATAAAAAATGTGTATGGTTTTTAAAAGATCTTTTCTTTATCCTTTAACTGTATCATAATTTTTTTTACCCAAATTTCTTCTTAAACAAAATCATTTGGATATTATTAAACTCTTTTGGTCATAGAAGATTTTGACTGGTTACAAAACTATAACACAACATGTTTAGATCCAATGTTCCTAACAGCACTCTAAAGAATGATAACTGATATCTCATACGGGAGAAAACGATTGCTTTTATTGTGTATATTAGAAACATGAAGTTGCAATACAAGTACTACGACACAGTGCACTCTTTTATATTCATAAAATGTGGAATACACCATTTGAAATAAATGTAGATGCTTAGCAATAGGTCTTAAAACTGATGCTGTAATGAAGGCCATAGAAAAATTTTTATTATGAAAATGTGAACATTAAAGGGAATTTATTTATTAATTACAAATTTAGGATCACGCTAATATTCTGTTAGCTAAAGACATAGAAAATGTTTAGAAAACACTATACCTATATGTATTTTATATATTCATGGTTTATTATGTATAGTTTACATTTTTTTTAATAAATTAATTTTCACTTTGTTTACATTTCTGATATGTTTTGCTGTCAGGGGTTTTCAATTTTCAAAGAGTGGACCCAAAAGCATATACTAATAATAAAAGTGTTTATCATAGTCCATACAGGTGATAAAGAAACAAAAAAAAATTTAATTAATTAAAAAAAGCAAAAATAGGTAAAAAAAAAAAAGGTATTATAATAGTTTGCATAGCGAAGCTACAAGGAACAAACAGCTGGAGATAACCAAGCAAGAAAGCATAGGAAGAGGCAGATGTAAACTGGGCAGACATGAGGAACAGGCAAAAACCGAAATTGGCGGGAAATAGACAAAGACAGGAAGTGGAGGCGGCGCAAAAACAAAAATCGGCAAATGTCTAGTCCAGCCAGCAAGAGGCTACAGGTAAACAGAGTTCAAAAGCATGATTCCAAAACCAGAGTCTTGACAGCACACACCTCTCAACGTGTACCTCCAGGCACAAAACATTGATGGTTGGAGTGCCGACGGTGGAAATACTGGATGAGGATCTAATCTTATCTAGGATCTAAGCAATAGGTTGCCAAGACTGTTCCTCCAGACCATAGCCTTCCCAATCAACTATGAACTTAGACCCTGGCCCTGTCGGACATCCAACAGCTTCCTTATGGTGAAGGCTGGGGCGCCTTCTATAACATGAGGGGGGGGGGTCTCAACACGATGATGAAGGGGGCTGTAGAGAACAGGTTTGATCCGAGAAATGTGGAAGGTCAAGTGTATTGGTTGGAGGGTTAACGGTAGCTTTAGCCAGACCACCGAAGGAATGTAGACATGCTCGATCAAGTAAGGACCGATGAAACCGGGAGCAAGCTTGTGCATGTCGACCTTCAAGGGCAGGTCCTTAGTGGAAAGCCAGACTCTTTGTCCCCTTCGATAGTGTAGCACCCTGATTCTCTGCTGATCTGCCACCCGTTTGACCTGAGAAACAGGGCTGGAGGAGACCAGCGGGTGGCTGGTTGGAGACCTTGTTGGTAGCACAGGTGTTACAAGCAGCGATAGAGGAGCGGACATCTACTATCTAGGACCACCAGAACCGCTGCCGAAGACAGGCCATGGTCCTCCTGACTCCAGCATGGCACGCCAAATTCAAAACATGACACCAATGTAGGACTTCCGATTGAACGGACCTGGGAACAAATAGACAATGGGTAGGACAATCTTGATGACTGGGCTCCTTCAGCAACACCTTCTGCACCCTTCTTTCAATCCCCCAGGACACAGCCCCTACGAAACACTGGGAGGGTAGGATAGTCTCAACAATGCAGGACTTCTCAGGCCCACAGAACCGACAGGAGAGAACATCTGGTTTGACGTTCTTTGAACCTGGATGATAAGACAGTGTGAAATTAAAGCGATTAAAAAACAGGGACCACCTAGCCTGACAGGCATTGAGACATTTGGGAGACTTCATGTATTCCAGGTTTCTGTGGTTTGTCCAAAAAATAACAAAAAATAAACCCGCCTGCTAAGAGCCTGCTAAGAGCAGGGGATGTGTGTCGGTGGCCTCCCCAAAAAACAGTATCAGGCAAGATGATCTGATGGAACAGAGGACCTTCCCTGGAAGCCACCCGCCAGAAATTCCCTTACTTCCGACTAGCATTTTCTTTTACCGGACAGGCCTCAACAAAATGTCCCTGCTGGCCACAAAATGTACCTGCATGGGTTCTGATACGTCTGATAACATTAGTTTTGCTTCTGGTAAGGAGGGATGAGTGGAGTCTGTGGGCACCCTCATCTTACGTCACTGCGACATCGACATGAATAAGTCCACCAGCCAATCAAAATCTGAGGATAAATCATGGGAAATTAGGTCATTCTTGATTTCCTCAGAAAGTCCATTGAAAAAGACGCCTTGGAGTTCCACCCAGCAGAGACTGCCAGAGTCCATACCTGAATGGCAAAGTCAGAAGCAGTATGGCAGCCCTCTCAGAGCTGTAGTACCTCTCTTGCAGCCTCCCGGCCTTGCTTGGAGTGATCAAAAACCTTCTTCATTTTCGCTAAAAAGAGTTTGAGCTGAATAGCTTTCACATTGGACCAGATGGCTGTGCCCCAGTCTTGGGTCCTCCCCAACAACAGCGTGTTGACATAGGCTACCGTCGCCTCATCTGATGGAAAGGTGGTGGGTTGGAGAGCAAAGACCAGGCCACATTGTGTCCAAAAGGACTGGCAGGAGCCAGGGTCTCCAGCATAGGTCTCAGGGATGCGAGGGATTCGGGCATAGCTATCGTCCATATTTTTCATTGTTTGATATTTTACACAGGCTATTCAGTAAAACGCATTCAATTCTTATGGGATCGAAACCGCCAACTTCTGACCATTTTTTAAGAAACTTAACAGTATTCAAGCAATTTAATATAAAAAAATTATAATAAATCTTAACATACATAAAATGATTATTATTTAAGTGTCTACATTAAATAAACTAGTGATTTAGTAGTTTACTAGTGAATTAGGTAAAGTTATAAAATCTCCCGAATCCTATCTTAGATATAACCCAGTACGTGTTTTTATAAATGCCACTGTTGTATTATTTAAATACACCGATTAAACATTTTAACAGCCTGTAAGTGCAGTGCAGATCTGCTAATAATCAGCCAAGACATTGAGATCAAATTGCCTGTTGTGCTCCAATGATGGAAAAAATAATTATTAAGGCACTTTTATGTTTCATTTGTAATTTTAAAGCATTACAGTAAATTATTTACTTATAAACTAAAATTAAACTTAAAATTATTCATTCATTCATTATCTCCCACTTTATCCTCTATTAGGGTCGCGGTGGGGTTCCCCATGCCCATCCAGGTGAGAACGTCTCGGGCGCTGGGCAGATAGACCCAGGACAGGGCGCCAATCCATCGCTGGGCACACACTCACTCACACAGACACACTCTATATAGGGCAATTTTGAGAATTCAATTGACTTGATCCATGTTTTTGGACTGTGGGAGGAAACCGGAGAACCCGGAGGAAACCCACGCAGACACGGGGAGAACATGGAAACTCCACCCAGATGGGGATTCGAACCGGGAATCCTTAGCGCTGAGAGGCGAACGTGCTAAACACTAAGCCACCGTGCCGCCAAACTTAAAATTAAACATCTAATAATTGAACTACGTAAACGTATGATTGATGCTTTGGCTTGTTACACAACGTATGGTTTGCTGTAACCCATTGAATGACACTTAAAAACGACATTACTACGACATCTTTGCACGTTGCGTTGTATAATAAAGTATAATGTGCGTATACAGGTGCAAAGTGAGCGCTCTGTTTGAAACACAACCCTAGTCGTCTTCGGAAGGAGGAGGGTCTTGGTTTTGAGGCGATGACAGGTGCAGATAACGGAAGCGGAAATTCCTGACAGTATTCCAGAGAAGCCGTACACTCTGCTTCTGCCAGCCATCCATCCATCAGATCAAAGGTCGGTACCTCGAAACCCTTTTTTTAAGGAGCGATTGGGTTTATTTTTACTTCACCTCTATCTGTATATAGATTATTGCGCTTTGCATGCACAGAGTGGTGTGGTAACAAGCTAGTAAGGTAGCACACAGGGATCCTGATGTATACATGTACCGTATTATATTACATCCAGTACGCGATCCGTGTTCAGCATTCAGTTGTTCAGCATTCAGTGGATCAGCGATGCTACTCGGATTAATGTGTATAATTAATGATTCTTGCAAAGATTCTGACGATATGGTTATCTGTTATATGACAGAACTACCTTGTCCCACACACCACTTTCATCACATACAAAAAATATACAAACATAAGGTAAAATATGTATAACAATAATTTATTATGCCCAGCGATGGATTGGCACCCTGTCCTGGGTGTATCTGCCCAGCGCCCGAAACGTTCTCCCCTGGATGAGCATGGGGAACCCCACCGCGACCCTAATACTGGATAAAGCGGAAGATAATGAATGAATGAATAATTTATTATTGACTCTGTTTTTTTTTATATTTTTTTTTTTTGGGGGGGGGGGGGGGGGGGGGGGGGCGGTTGTCCATGTCCATGTCCATCCAGGAGAGAATGTTTCGGGCACTAGGCAGATTCACCCAGGACAGGGCGCCAATCTACCACTGGGCACATTCACTCACTCTATATGGAGCATTCAGTTTACCTTCAATCAATGTTTTTGGACTGTGGGCGGAAAACAGAGAACCCTGAGGAAACCCACGATGACATGAAGAGAACATGGAAACTCCACCCAGATTGGGAATCGAACCTGGAATCCCCAGCACTGAGAGGTGACTGGGCTAACCACTAAGCCACCTTGTAAAATAAATATAAAAATATTTTTTTTTACCTTAAGCCATTTTATTCTGAAAAATTATGTAATAGTAAAATGAAGTGCTGCAAACACCATGATACAGTGGCATGTGATTCATATTCAGGCTTTAGAATTTAAGGATAATGTCAATAAATATTAATAAACAATAAATATCTAGGAGTTTCCATGTTCTCCCCGTGTCCGCGTGGGTTTCCTCCGGGTTCTCCGGTTTCCTCCCACAGTCCAAAAACATGGATCAAGTTAATTGAGTTCTCTAAATTGCCCCATATAGAGTGTGTTTGAGTGTGTGAGTGTGTACCCAGCGATGCCAGCGAGTGAGTATCTGCCCAACGCACGAGACATTCTCCCCTGGATGGGCATGGGGAACCCCACCGCGACCCTAATAGAGGATAAAGCGGGAGATAATGAATGAATGAATAATGAATGAATGAATAAATATCTAGTTCTTATGCCAAGCTTATGCAGATTGTTAGAAACAATGTATTTTGTGTTTTTCCTTAGTACCAATATGATTTCCTTTGATAATTTATGTAATATTTACAATGTGCTTTTGTGTTTCATTCATTTATTCATTATCTTCTGCTTAATGCTCTACAAGGGTTGTGGGGGATTTCCCTATGCCCATCCAGGGGAGAACGTTTTGTGCTCAGGGCAGATACACCCAGGATTGGGCACAAATCTATTACTGGGCACATTAACTCACACAGAAACACACTATATGAGGCAATTTAGAACATTCAATTTACCTTGAATCCATGTTTTTGGACAGTGAAAGGGACCCAGAGGAAACCCACGCTGAATGACCCTCATACTGTATGTGTATAATCTTGCATTTTAAAGTTCTTTTTAAACTATTCAATAAATGTGTTCTGGTGAAAGTTTGGTGGGATAACAATAATGTACTGTACAATAATGAAAAATGTATCAAAAAATGTACTTTAAATATTCTATACCAACTTTTTAATGTTATTTTGGCCTTGTCTTAGCTTGTTTAGGAATGCATTAACAAGATCAAATTCCGGCAATCCAACATCTTTATTCTTTGCCTATATATCAGTGCTGTAGAAGAAACAACAGCAACCATGACCCAGTCAATGTTACGCCGAACACTAAAGAATCTTGTTCAGAATTTCTCAGAGGCCGAAGTGAAGGTAGGAGAAACTTATTTATTGTAGTCAATCTTGTAAATATTGTGAATATTTTTTTTGTAGAAACACATCTCCCATGTGTTATAATAAGTGTTTTTTTTTTTACTTTCTTTCTGCAACTTTTTATTTTATTTCCCCATGTTGTTTATATAGGTGAGAGAGGCAACATCCAATGACCCTTGGGGGCCATCAAGCTCACAGATGTCCGACATTTCAGACCTGACATACAACGTGGTGGCTTGCAATGAAATTATGGGAATGCTCTGGAAGCGCCTTAATGATGATAAGAACTGGAGGCATGTGTACAAGGTAATAGATGTGAGATTGTCTTATACCCAATAAAACCAGTGAAGATGTAATAATGGTTTGAAACAACATAAAAAAAACACGAAATGCTTTCTGCAGTATACCAGGCCGTTTTGTCCTTTATTGTAATGAAAAAGCAGGCCAGACTGCTAGTTCTAGCAGTCTAAGTTCTAATAATCTTACACTGAAAACAGATGGCAAACAGACATGAACACAGACACACACAATATGATACATAAAGTCATACATATAAATATATATATATATAGTTATGAACTAGTGCACACAGGACTTTGTAAACCTTTTAACAATCAAATAATTATTGTTTGGTGAAAAAACTTTTTTTACACATTCTAATATTATTGATGGACCGCTTTCAACTTTGATTCTTTGTTGCATCATTTCTACAAGCTTCTGCAATATAATTTATTTATTTTTAGAGTTGCATTCATTTTCCCCCAAGATATAGAATAGATAATGGGAGGTTTGGACCACTGCACAAAGGGTACAAGCCTGGACGTAATTTCCTCCTGCAATTATTACTGCCATGGAATTTATGCAGGATCTTAGATCCCAGGATCCCAGATATATTCATTGAATATATGAAATGTCTCACAAGAAACTCAAGTCATTCTATGTCTGAGTATATGGTGTGTTATTGCTGGTTTGAATGTCTTGGAAACTACAGAATTCACAGAATATTGGTCGGATGCAGCTTATACAGATGAAATCCCAAAGCTTCTAAGGTGATGTTCAAAGGGTTTGAATTTAAACCTCCATTTACACCTGCGTTTGAAATAGCTAGCTTCTATTCTGGATGAAAATTTTGTTCCAATACACTCAAAGAGCATTTTATTAGGAGGACTTGGCTTAGTGGTTATGGTGTTGGGCTATTAATCTGAGGTTTGGTGTTCAACTACCAGAACTACGTACCTTCATATACAACATATGCCATATAACATTGTTGTTATTTTTTTTAACAAAAATGAAAGCACAATGGTAAAGCCATATGTAATTTTTAAGAAATAGTATACCCAATAACTAGTTTCTAATAGTTCACATTTATTAGACCTCTGCAGTTCACCCAAGGAGCTGGGGAAATGCTTCCTTGTCATTTTGCAGCCACATTGTCATCAGAACCATGGTCATTATGGTGGGAGTTGGAATACCCAACATCTGTCCCAGATCTCACAGCATCTTACGATCATCTGCCTGTGCCTGCAACAAGGCAAGGATGCTCTGTTCTGTTCTTTAAGTAAAGTTAGAAGTGTTTTGGTCCTTGTGCATGTTAATGAGAGTTCGAACGATGCTTTCTATTGGGGATGACTCTACACATCTTTCTCACTCCATGGGTGTTGGCACCAGTGTTGCAAATGTTAAATAATAAGGACAGACATAGAATAAACTTAAAACTGGCTTTCTACCAGCAGGGTTCTACCTTCATAATCTCCCTCCCCCATTGGTCTAATTCTGGCACTTCCACTTTAGTGAGCAAAAACCTTTTTTTTATTTATTTTTTGGTTATATTTTTCCAAAACTTCAGCATCAGGCTTGACACTTGCTGTGTGTGCCAAAACCACAGACCCAGAACCTGCCCTTTTTCCTCTACGTAGTCTGTATTTAATGGTTATTCATCAGTCTGCCACAATGACACATTTTATGTTATTGCAGCAGCAACTTGGTACCAACCAAAGGTCCATTATGTATTGTGTGCCCAGTCATATTCTTATTTGTGCAATGACAAAGCACGTTATCACCATAAAACCTTTTCTATGGCTGGACTTGTGCTCTACATTTTCCCCTGGACAACCCTGCTTCTAAAATAGTTTGGAGCTTTTGGTTGTCATCCAAGAGCTGCATTGTAGCAACCCTATGAGCATGGGAAAATCAAGGATGGTGGAAATTAAGTAGGGGATGGGGTGTCTGCCTGTGCTCCAATTTTGCATTACTTTAAGTCCTTTACGTTTATTTTGTGCTTTATCACAATGACCATTAAATCTTTCTATTGCTTAAATGAAAATTGGAAAGTGTGGTAATTTATTCTAATTCAAAGTAAAAAGTGTATTTTTTTTTATTGGTACATCGGACTTGTCTGCTTCTCCTGGTACTAAAATTAACACAGTCAACCTCCCTTTAGACAAACTTGGTGGATCTGAGTCAGCATATAAAGGATTATGAATCTGCTTTCAGTTTGGTACATAACTGGATATGATCATTGGGGCCACTGTGCCACATTCACTGTGATCTATGCTAAGCTATAAAACTATTGAATTAGTCATGCATTCAGCAGAATAATATTATCATTGTTATCTTACAGTTACTTTCATCTCATTTCTTTTTTTCATGCTTTTTTAGATACAGTTCATGCAAGGTGATGCAACTTCTTTTTTCAGGGAAAGTAGACATATTCCATACTTTTAAAGACCACTTACATAAGATACTGGCGCAATAAGTTAAATATTTCAAGGTTCTTGTAATATATTACATATAAAATATTACAGGGCATATTTTCAATTGGGACTTCAGACAGTGCTGTTTTTTCCAGCACATCTATACAGATGGAACTGAATTAGGGATTTACTGTATTTAATTGGGAAAGTTTCTACTGAATCTTTATGTCTCTTGTGATCTTCAGTATATCTTTCTGGCTGTTTGACAGTAAAGATGAGAAGTGATAGTGATATGACTGACGTTAGTAACGACTTTGTTTAATAACTTTTTCAAAGTCTAATTAACATATGCTATGTTCCTTACTTTCCAGTTTTTTGGGGGTTTGTGACTCCTATATGGGTATGTCTCCATATGTCTCTGTATGCGCAGCATGCATGCCCAGAAACAAGAATAGAATAGCAAATAATATTATTTAAACAGTTCAAGTTCAAGTCAATTGAGTTTGCTTGTAGCACTTCAGATTTAAGAATAATTAACAGCATGGATTTTCAGTGTGCCGCTAACACTAACTTGTTAACTTGGTGCACATAAAACATAAACACTTAACACAGACAAGTCACAGATAAGATTCATTACCTTACCTGCTTCCTCTGATTTACCTCTCATGTACACCTCAGCTATTGTTTACAAGACCATCACACAGTTCAATTGTAATTATTTATAACATTATCTAAATGCAAATACTAAATGTCTGCACAAGCCACCAGGGTAACCTCCGGTGGTGTGACGGTTACCCTCACTTCTTGGTTTAACTTTGTCTTTTGATTGGCATTTGTTTATGCTGCTGCAATGGATTTTTAAAAATGGACAAGATATCACAAAACAAGACATCATTGAAAAACAGCATTTACAAAAACAATACAACACTGACTAAAAATTACTTAAATATATACAGTGGTGTGAAAAAGTGTTTGCCCCCTTCCTCATTTCCTGTTTTTTTGCATGTTTGTCACACTTAAGTGTTTCAGAACATCAAACCAATGCAATTTGTAAATGAAGGTGTTAATTATTAAAGGAGAAAAAAGAATCCAAACCATCATGTCCCTGTGTGAAAAAGTGATTGCCACCCTAAACCTAATAACTGGTTGGGCCACCCTTAGCAGCAACAACTGCAACCAAGCGTTTGCGATAACTTGCAATGAGTCTTTTACAGCGTTCTGGAGGAATTTTTGGCACACTCATCTTTGCAGAATTGTTCTAATTCAGTTACATTAGAGGTTTTTCGAGCATGAACGGCCTTTTTAAGGTCATACCACAACATCTCAATAGGATTCAGGTCAGGACTTTAGCTAGGCCACTCCAAAGTCTTCATTTTGTTTTTCTTCAGCCATTCAGTGGTGGACTTGCTGGTGTGTTTAGGAACATTGTCCTGCTGCAGAACCCAAGTTCATTTCAGCTTGAGTTCACGAACAGATGGTCGGACATTCTCCTTCAGGATCTTTTGGTAGACAGCAGAATTCATAGTTACTTTTACCACAGCAAGTCTTCCAGGTCCTGACGCAGCAAAACAGCCCCAGACCATCACACTACCACCACCATATTTTACTGTTGGTATAATGTTCTTTTTCTGAAATGCAGTGTTCCTTTTATGCCAGATGTAATGGGGCACACACCTTCCAAAGAGTTCCACTTTTGTCTCATCGGTCCACAGAATGTTTTGCCAAAAGTGTTGGGGATCATCCAGATGTGTTTTGGAAAAATTGAGATGAGCTTTAATGTTCTTTTTGCTCAGCAGTGGTTTTCTTCTTGGAACTCTGCCATGCAGGCCATTTTTGCCCAGTCTTTTTCTGATGGTAGAGGCATGAACACTGACCTCAACTGAGTCAAGTGAGGCCTGCAGTTCTTTGGACGTTGTTGTGGGGTCTTTTGTGACCTCTTGGAGGAGTAGTCTCTGAGCTCTTGGGGTAATTTTGGGCGGCCGGCCACTCCTGGGAAGGTTCACCACTGTTCCATATCTTCGCCATTTGTGGATAATGGCTCTCACTGTGGTTCGCTGGATTCCCAAAGCTTTGGAAATGGCTTTATAACACTTTCCAGACTGATAGATCTCAATTACTTTACTTCTCAATTGTTCCTGAATTTCTTTGGATCTCGGCATGATGTGTAGCTTTTAAGGATCTTTTGGTGGACTTTACTGTGTCAGGCAGCTCGTATTTAAGTGATGTTGTGATTGAGAACAGGTGTAGCAATAACCAGTGTGGCTTGGTGTGGCTAGAGAAATTGAACTCAGGTGTTAAAAACCACAGTTATAGTATGTTTTAACGAGGGGGCAATCCCTTTTTCACACAGGGCCATGATGGTTTGGATTTTTTTTCTCCTTTAATAATAAACACCTTCATTTACAAATTGCATTTTGCATTGCATTGCATTAAAATGAGGAAATGAGGATTTTTTTTTTTTTTATTTATAAAAACAATCAAATTTTTTTTTTGTTTTTAATAACATTTCCTACAACACCTTGATCTGAGATTACCCACATCTGGGTAAAGTTTCCATGTTCTCCCTGCGTTCTTTAGTTTTCTCCCACAGTCCATAAACGTGGGAAAAAGTCCAGAATCGTAGATACATCGTAGCGACAGCCTCTCGTGTTGCGCCTCTCTTGTGAAGACCTATTCGTGTAAAGACCTGCGAGTCTACCTGCGCGATTCCACCGAGCAAGGACAACGACAAGGCAACTAAGTAGTCTCTAAAGGAGTCCCTTTTCTTACCCATTCACACCTTTCCCTTCAGCATGTGTTTTCAGTTCATCCCTGTCATTTCCTCCTCACACAGACACTCCTTTCCTCAGAGGAGAAGGCGCAACTCTGCAGCAGGTGAATACAAGCGAGCCCTTCACCTTCTCTGTAGGACTATGAAATTGTCAGTCAGCCACCAAGAAATCTGATTTCATTCCTGCTTTTTACGGCTCATGCTGGTCTTCAGGTTTTATCCCTCACTGAGACGTGGATTCGTCCCCAGAATTCCGCGACACCAGCTGCCCTTTCAACGAATTTCCACTTTTCTCACTCTCCTCATATCGGCAAAAGAGGAGGTGGTACAGGTTTGCTTATTACCCACAAATGGAAATTCTCTCCTCTTACACTTTTATCAAACACTGTCTCATTCGAATTCCATGCACTGACAATCACTGAACCGGTTAAATGTCATTTTCTTGTCATCTATCGCCTCCCAGATCAACTAGATAACTTCGTCGAGGAATTCGATATGTTATTATCATCTCTCCCAGATGATGGTTGTTCTCTTGTCGTGCTCGGCGATTTCAACATTCACTTAGACCGACCGTATGCTGCTGAGTTTCTTGATCTCATCTCCAGCCTGGACCTCCATCTACTCCGCACCTCAGCTACCAACCGGGCTGGCAACCAGCTCGACCTCATCATGACGCGCTCATGTCTCTCTTCGGACATACACATCACTCCACTTCATGAATCAGACCACTTCTTCATACAGTTCTCTGTCTCTCTTCCACCACCTCCCATGATCATCAGTAAATCATCTCAGGTACGTCACAATCTTAGCGCTCTCTCTAACACACTCTTTGCTGACTTGGTTACAGATGCCCTTCCTAGCATCAGTAACTTCTTAACCCTTGACACCAACACTGCATCAAGCACATTCTGCTCCACCTTGGCCTCATGTCTTGACCAGGTCTGTCCAATATCCACCAGGAAAACACACAGTTCTCCGTCCAGTTCCTGGCTCACGGAGACGCTTCGGAAGCAACGTACTTCTCTTCGTTCCGCCGAAAGAAAATGGCGTAAGTCTGGTCTGTTCAGATTTAGAAACATACCAGTCCTCACTTGCCACTTTCTCGAAGGATGTAACTGCTGCTAAATCCTTGTTCTTCCAGTCCAAGATAACATGCATCTCAGATGCCCGCACCTTATTCAGTACCTTCAACTCACTACTAATTCCTCCCTCTCCCCTTCCTAACACTTCTCTGTCAGCTGATGTCTTTGCAACCTTTTTCACAGAAAAGATTGAGGGCATCAGCAAAGTCTTTCATACTCACCATTTCCACAACACTACATCTCACACATGTACTCATTTGTAAGTCAAGCGACTGGATAAAAGCGTCTGCTTAATGACTAAATGTAAATGTAATGTATCTGCCCAGGCCTAAAACGTTCTCTTATCCAGATGATTAAGCAAAAGATAATGTGATAAGTTTAGCACTTGGTTTGATTGCTTTCACACTGGCTTGCAGAGTTCCAGAGCATGTTCTAAAGTTATATTAAAAGCATAGGTATATGCATATTATTCATATAATTGATTGTTGCTGAGCCATATGAATTGTCTCCAGTGGCTTGGCATTTTTTAATTTTGACAAGTACAGATAGAATTATGTGTAAAATGTTTTTACAATCATGGTCAAAAACATTGGCACCCTTGCATATTTTTCAGAAAATGCATTACTCCTTGTAGACTATTATCACAATTACAAATGATTTGTTAATCACATGGATATTCTTTAAAACTTGAGATCTTATTTATGGGTATTTTGTTCGAGTTAAATCTCTTTGTTGACTCACTTTAGAACTCCCCAGTATTTATTACTTTTAAAAGTATGCATCAAATCATTGTAAAAACCTAGCCACAGGGCACACCGTCAGGGCATCAAGTGCCAAAAGTGCCTATATATATTGACATATTTATTTTAAAGGCTACATTTCATATCAGTAAATGGTACTATACATTACTTTAGTAAAAGCTTGATTTTGGTCTCATTTGTCCACAGGGCATTCTCCCAGAAATATTGTGACTTCCTCAGGCAAGTTCTAACTTTTTATTTTTTTCATGTCAACTATGAGGTACTCATAGGCCACCTCGATAGCTGCCGGTTTTATTCAGTTTCATTCATCTGGCAGATAAAAAGAGCTGACACTATTGTGCCTTGTGCCTGCAGGTTAGTATGAAATTTAAACCACAGTTTGAACCATTTGAACAATTCTTTATTCCATCTTTCATGAAACTTTTGCTCTTCTTTGTGGCGTTTTGCTATTCTTTCCACATCCAGAGCAATTAGCTACAGTGTAATGGGCTTTACAACATTAATATCTCACAAGAATTATTGGAGTACTTTTTCATCTTTGGAAAATTATTTAATTTTATTAATAAGTAATGTTGTTTTCAGATGTTTTCTGTATTGCACATTACTTGCTGTAATTATAATAAAAAAATATCATGACTGAAATCCAATTCTTATAATTGGTGGCAGAATAATTTTTTCAGTCTGGGGAATTTTTTGAGGAATGTTGTTAATGTTCAATTTTTTGAGGAATGTTGTCAGATGACATTTGCTTTTTTGTCTTATTTTCTTATTTCAGTGCAAACAAGATATAATAAATGTGTCAATACAAATAATTTTTAAATGCAACAAAGAACTGGGAAATGAGGTGCCTTTTCTGACATACGTACGCAAGAGCAAATGTTTTTGGCCATAACCAGAGTGAGAATATGTCTAAACAAAGTTTTACACAATTTAACCCAAGCAGCTACTCTTTTTTATTATTATTATAATCTACCTTATATATGCAAAGCAATAGTTTCTCATTAATGTTTTTGAAACTCAGGTAAAATTTTATAGAAAGACACAGGAAACACACTGACCTCTTCGTTGCCAGGAACTGGGGTCAGAAACATTCACTACTTTAATATTTTTTTGTCAGATTTTGTGTTTTTAAACTGTTGGTTAGTTTTGTGAACTGATGATGTGTTTTGACCGTAAGGGTCACAAGAGGTCTTTTTTTTTTTTTTTTCTTCTCAAACCTTGTTTATAGACATTTCTTTTGGTTTGCGGCAGAGTGTTACAGGTTGAGCACACACACACTTTCCTATCGCTGACTAATTAAGTACATAGAGCAAGTGTTTAGATTGCCTCTCATCCCTGGTTTGATTTCTGTGGGAGCAAAATTGCATTGTCAGTGTTTTATCTTGCTTCTGTATCTTGTCTCCGACCTAATCCCCACATAACAGAGTCATCTTACACAAAATGTTATTACTAATTATAAAAGTTATAAGTTTAAAATGTGTACATTACCTATGTGGGAATGGTAGCTCAATGGTTATGGTGTTGGGCTATCAATCAGAAGGTTGGGTGTTCAAATTCATGGTCCACTGAAGTTAACCAATGTGGGTCCTTGAGCAAGGCCCTTAACTCGCATTGCTCCAGGGATGCTGTATAACAAACTTTGTGTTCTGACTCCCAACCAAGTTGGGATGCTGTAAGTTGCTTTGGATAAAAGTGTCTGTTAGATGACCAAATGTGAATGTAATGGTTTTTGATTACCTGCTGAAATAATTGTAGGCTGGGCTTAAAATCATATCATGGTTATTTGGCATTTTCCTCCAACATGTCTTGCACCACAGTGTTATAAGCACAGTATTTAAAGTATTTTAATGAATACCAGATATTTTGATTGAACCATGCCAAATGGTTGACATTGTTATGCATATGTTTTTGCAACTGTATGTGCTACTACACTATCTATTTTACATCTCAAATTTGAAGTGATAAGAATTTATTTTAAGTTAATAAATTATCTGTAAATTTAACTCAATATTACTTATTGAATATATTTAATTGAATATATAAATAATGTATTTCTCTTCTTTTATATTATAGTCTTTAACCTTACTGGAATATCTACTCAAGACTGGTTCTGACCGTATACCAAAGCAATGTCAAGAAAATGTTCATGTCGTCAAATCGTTAACAGAATATCGCTTTGTAGAAAAGGATGGAAAAGATCAGGTACTTAAATTCTTAAATTATACACTTGTTTTATTATTTCTAGACTTAAAAAAATCAGGACAAATATCCCAAAGTGCACAAATACACAACATTTTATTGATTTTTCTAGACATAAGTAGCTAAAGTATTGCTATTAACCAAGCAATAAATTAAAATATGTAAAGATTTATGTGACGGTACCGCTGTAGCTGTGGTGACAGGAAAGGCGGAGCCAACGACGTAGATTATTTAGCATAATTAGAGCACCTGGTGCAGCATGGTCTGATGACGGTGTGCAGCCTTCATAAGCTGGATCATCACATGCCGTGGGGAGGGAGAAATCCATGGACGAGCAGACCACCTGGCTGTGCACAAGGAGACAGGCAAAACATTGCCTGGGACACGCTAAGTACACTCAATGATAAATGCCGGTGATAAATGCCACCTTGCTACCATCACAATATGTACTATAATCAGTTGACAGTATTCAGTTGTAATTTATAAAAGTGTTTCTGAATTGTATACATTACTACAATTACACAATGATGAATATGAATATAATATTTTTTTTTGGTTATGATAGTTAATCAAATGCTATATTTTGTGTTTTAACAACCTTGCTGCCCAGGGTGTGAATGTCCGAGAGAAGGCCAAGTTAGTAATGGTGCTTATCGAAGACGAGGACAAGCGTAAACAGGAGAGGGATTTTGCAATGAAGACAAAAGACAAGCTAGCAACTGGTACTGGCAACTGACTTTTTGACTAATTTTCTTTGAACCTCAGATATTTAGTTTATTGAGATGAAGGTTGTTCTGGGAGACAGGACTGCAAATCATCATTGAAATAGCATTCTGATATTTTTTATCCTAAACTGAGGATGTTTTTAGCCTCTTATTTTTTTTTTCCTTGTTTAGCTGCTGTAGACTCCAGTAATAAGACAAAACCTGAGATTCCACCATATGTAGGGCTGCCATCTTTGGACAACATACCATCTGTAGCCGATTTAACAGCCTCCATGGCAAAGAAGAAAGAGGAACAGCTAAAAATGGAGGCAAAGCGGAAAGAAGAGGAGAGACTTGTGAGTTTTGCATCCTGGGATTCAGGTCTAGCTTTTTGTTTCTAACATAGTTAATTATTATTGTATAACGTCTATAATCTCTGTCAGGCAAAAAAAGGAGATACTGAACCTGATTTGTGGGAACAAGCTGCAACAACCTCTCCTCCATCCAGCACTGATCCTTGGGGTGCTCCATCTGTCTCAGAAAAAGAATCTGGTTTTGCCAAGAATGACCCATGGGGAGCCCCATTAGATGAGGCGAAAGAGTCAAATTTGGATTCCAGTGATCCCTGGGATGAGTCTGTTGATCAATTCAAAAATTCACCTATTGCCTCCAATGATCTGTGGGATAGTGAAACAGCTCTTAACAAACAGTCCTCACCAGTCAAAAATGATCCATGGGGTGTTGCAGAAGAAACAACAGAAAACCAAGCCCCAACATACAGCTCTGATCCTTGGGGAGCTCCAGCCACCTCACAAAACAATACTGATATAGGTAATAATGATCCATGGGGCACATCAGACGACTTTGTTGCTAAGTCAGAGCCATCAAAGACAGATGCTTGGGGGGCAACATTAAATACTGCACAGGATACATCTTCAGACAACTGGGAGACGGACGCAAAGCCACCTGCAATTACGGCAGACCCTTGGGGTGGAGAAAATAAGACTTCAGTGGTGTCTCCCACAGATCCATTTGGAGATGAATCCAAACCTGATAATGACCCATGGGGCACATCAGGTATGTAAAAGACTAAATACACGACTGACTTATTTTTATCTAAAATATTTTTTTGTGCAGGATTAAAGTTTACATATAATAATTAAAGTATTGCTTTAATGCTATTTACAAAACATGTTCAACATATTTAGTTTTTAATTGACAAAATATTTAATAGTTTATGACATGGTTGTTTACAAAACATTTTTTTTCAGACCACCTGCATTCAACTTAGAGCAATATTTGTAAATCTTAAAATGATTGTTCTGTTGCCTTTTTTCAAAGTGGTTTGCAGCAAAACCAGAAATTTTATTTTCATTGGTCCAATTTTTTTTTCTTTCCTAGCTTTGAAAAATGTTTTCCTGAATTTAAGTAAGCAGCTAAATAATTACATTAAAAGCTTATAGGTATTTAGAGATGTACCGAAATAAAAAAATGCCTAATTCTAAATACCAAATAATATAAAACAGGGTTATTCACAATGATTCATTAAGCTTTGGATTTACTAAAAAAAAAAAAAAAAGAAATGTTTGTTTTGATTTCAAAAAGGAAAACTATTTCTCAACTGTAGTTTTAAATAATAAAACAATAAGGTAAAAGAGGGTGTGTATTTATTGTCTATAAATCACAGGAAAGAGGTGTTATTAGGCAAGTCACGTAGTGGAGTGCCGCTACACCTATTTCTCTTTTTCACAGTAAATCACAACTTGTGTGTGCCTTAACTTTTAAAAATACTATAATGAAAGAAATGATTGTTAATTCCTAAATGTATTTATTTAAAACAAAATATTAATAATCTGGTGTTCTGCAATGTAAAGTGAGCATTTTTAAAGTGAACATTGATTGCTAATAAACAACATACTAGCTTATTGTATTTCAATTATTGAATCATAATTTCTATGACATGATAAAATAATGTTCTACCACATTTGCACATTCCACGCATGAATGCAAATGTGAAGTGGTCAGAGGTGTGCATTATAGTCTAATGATTACATTATTACTGTATAATAGTTATGGCTGGACAAATGGCTCAAGCAACCAAATGTAAGGACCGGAACCACTAGTTTCATAGAAAATACCTTTTGTTTTAGCATTCTAGCAGACATATAACAAAACATAGCATTTATGTGAATTAGCAAATATTAATATTATTGTTAATAATAATAATAATAGTAATAATAATGTGCACCTGCAAAATATCAATATGACATTTTTATTTAAATTGTTTTGTTAAGTAAAGTTTTGTTAAGTGTTTTTTCCCCCCATCAAAAAATAGGAGACATAAATAGCTTTTATCCAAAAAGTGAACAACAGAAATCAGTAAAGTAAGGATAAACCAGCTCCATTACAGTATTTTAAATCATGATTACTTGTTGATCTGGTTTTAATGGAAAGGAATGAGTGGTGGAATAGAATGGGCTCACTTATGTTGTTTGAACATGACAAACTGCAGAGTTCTGGACCAAGTGCATACATGCACAAAGCTGACGGGTTCACTGCATTTAAAGAGAGCTTCAATTCACAATGCTTATGATTTTATTGCGGATGATGAAAGACGCAGACACGAAAGACAGAAAGAGCAAGAAAGGGAAAAAAGCACATATGTTCAAAAGAGGGAAAAAGTGTCTGGAAAAAAATTCATTAAAGTAATGCTTTAAAGTTAAACTAAAAAAATGGTAACAGCATTATTAAGAGTGTCATTGTTTGGTAAAAATTTATTTGGTCTTAACCTCAAGTTAAATCTGTTTAAATGACTTTTTTGTTACTATTACTTTTTTTTTTTTAAATGTGTTCCTAAAATTTAATTTGTTCTGTTCTTTCCAAAATTCTAATACTCTAAACTATAATCATATTACTTATTAAAAGTGATAATGTGTTGTGTAAAATCACTTTCAGCATCTCCACCCAATTCAACTAATGATCCCTGGGGTACCCCAGCAGCTCCATCTGATTCAGCAGTAATATCTGACCCATTTAATGATGGAGGAAAAGATACCTGGGAAAGCTCCTGCCGAGATTAGATGTCTTCTTGAAGGTTAGTTAAATTATTCATATAGAAAAGCCTTTGCATGCTAGCCTTTGCACACAAATTTTGTATTGTTTAAGTAAATCACAAATAAGTTCAAGGATTGATTTTCATAAATATTTAAAATTTTATAAATATATATATTTTTTAATGTATTTATTAAATTAACATCAGAAATGGCTTTAAACTCAAGGATTTGCACTGTTCTCTATGGGACCTTAATATAAGCTTAAATAAAAAAGACTATATTTATTATGACTATATTTGCATTTCAAGCATAAGAAATAAAGCTAATCCCCCTACCCTTCCAACTTGGAGACATCGGCCTTAATAGATGGAAGTTAAGGAGTATAGTGGACCTCTCAAACATGTTTACAGAAGAGTTTTAAACTCATTTGAACAACTTAAATCACTTTTTGGATTCTCTAATACCGATCTTTATAATTTTTTTCAAATTAGACACTTTACAAACTTAGACCTCAACTGAATAAATTGGAGAAGCTGCTCATTGGGGATGGCCCAGAAAAAAGAATTTCAAAACTATACACTACTCTGTCCAACATGGCCTCGTCAGACTACGATGCTTTGAGATTAATCTGGGAAAAGGATCTGGGTTCAAAGATTGAAGATAAGGTCTGGTCGAACATATGTAATTGGACCTTTCCCAAATGCACATCCATTAACGTTCATGAACAAAATGTCAAACTTTTACACAGGATGTACCTTTCCCCAGCTGGCACAGGATATTCCTGAATCACTCAAATATGTATATAAACTTGTATGTATGTATATTAAAATATGTATATAAAATTGTGTAATACAATCTCTTAAATGCCGTAGACTCTACACTGGACAATGATCCCATTAGTCTTTTACATATTTTGTTATATATCTGTCTAAAAAATGCATCCTATTGTTATGGTCAAAAGCAGACATTCCCTCTGTGGAGATGTGGTTGAAACACATTGCTAAATGGTTACCCATAGAAAAAAAAAGATAATTTATGATCTACATCAGAACTCGGATTTGGTCCCTTGTACAATTATATCTGAAATCGGCCCACAAAGACTAATAGATGTCTCCACATAGGCATACCATACTGCAATCCCCTTGCATTATGTTTCACACTTGCTTTATAGTTGGATAGGATGCTGACAAAGAGACATTTGCATTTTAAATTTTTTAAATATTGCATTTGCAATTTATGCATTTATTAAGTTTAAAAGCCATATCTTACACTGTTTGTAACCTTCAACCTTGTATATTTGTGTGTTTTTGCATTATGGAAATGAACAAATTTTAAACAAAGGTTAAAAAAAAAAAAAAAAAGAAAGCTAATCCCAGTGTTGTTACCCCAGTGGTAATTGTATTAATTATAGTGACTAAGTAAACCTTTGAAATGAAGTTAATGGGCCCTAACTAAGTTGTGTTGCAATGCTCATTCCTTCTTGGTGGGATTTCATTCTATAAGAAACTTTATTCTGACGGCATAGACATAAAAATTGTAAACCTGGCAACCAATGATGCTGAAATGTAATTGGTTAAATGCTTTAATAAGAAACTGCATGTCTGGAAATGGAGCAACCAGGAAAATACTATGAAAGGAAGTGGACAACCCATTTGGAATTATTTGTATTCATGGACAAAATATAATTAACAACAGTCTGTTTCACATTCAGATATTTTTAGGCCTTCAGGGAAGGCCTTGAAGGTCCTGATGGCCCACCACTGCCTAAATATAAGTTTCTCCTATGCACAATGGTGCAAACCACACTTGACCACCAATCCCAAGAAATACGAATCAATGCTACAGTGTGAATTTGTTTAGGGATGGCATACACACAGACTTTCACCCTTATTTAGGGATAGTTTAGGGACTCTCTTGTAATTTACATTTCTTTGTATTTATGCAAACAAACTTACAAGAATATGCCAAATAAAATCAATGAAATGGCATACCTGTAAAACGTAAAATCACAGGATGTAAAGACATAGATATTTTACTTAAAAGTCACAAGACACCAACTACTCTGTAGTATTTTCAAATCCGATCATTATCCAATCTGGTTTAAATGCATATATTTTCCCTCCCAAGTATTGTCATTTTAATTTATTTTTGTATATAGCAAGTGATTATGGAAGACATTTGTTTTGTCAAAATGTGCTTTTGAGATCTTTTGACTTTAGAACCTGCTGTCTCTGTGTTTTTCTGCATAGTGATAGATAAGTATAGGTTGACATTTGTTTTTTTTTTTTTTTTTTTTTAAATCAAACAGACTTTGAATTACTTTATATTTAGTAATAAGATCAATAATTTATGCTTCAAATAAAACATGCTTGTTGTCTGCATTGGTTTTGTGTTTAATAGAATTGTTGATTGTTTTCACATTATGGTATTAATATTTATATCATTTACAGGTATTGTAACCTCAGTTGAACCCATGATGACTTCATCAAGATCAAACCAACACAAAAAAATTACTTTGAAAACTATATATAAAATGCACTGTTCAACATCAGTTATAAACGAGCCTGACTAATGTAATTGAATATCATCTTCTCTCATCTCAATATCCTCTACAAGGTTGGGGAAGTGCCAATCTTTTGCTGGGCACATACTTACTTATACGCGCGCACACACACACACACACACACACTATTTAAGGAAAATTTACAGCACACAATTCTTCTTGAATCCATGTTTTTGTATATTGAGAGAAACACTGGGGAACTAGGGAAAACATGGAAACACTATTTTCATTTTAAGAGATTTGGATTAATCTTGGTCCAGAAAGTTGTCATTGTAAAATTTGTCCCCATTTTCAAATATGTAGGCACTATAATTTTTTTTCATTCTTTTTTTCTTTTTCTTTTTTTTTTCTTCCGCATTAGCTTGCTTGCCCAACTTGTATCAATAGTTACATGACAAATTGTAATACTGATACACATTTACCGGTTTTATCTTCTCAGATTTTTCTTAATTACCCTGTGACTATTTCATGTCAGTAGTATCCCAATGTGATCACTATCTCTTTTTTTCGTGCCAATCTGTTGGATTAAAATGGTAAAACAGTTATCACTGTTCTGCTGAACTGTTAAAAAAAAAAGGTTTTTGGTTTATAACAATGAAACTTAAAAACTTATTGTATTTATATATTTTGTTAAGTAATTCATGGAATTTTGTAATTCAATTCTGTCACCCCTTATTTATTATCCAAAGATGGATCTTTGGATGTATTGTTGTTCTATTATCTTTTTTTTCCATTTTTTTTTCATGTTAAAAGCATGTACATCCTGAACCTACCCAGAACAGTGGTATAAACATTGTGATACAACCTGGTTTATTGTTCTAGTCTAATCTGGGTATTTTTCATGTCAGGGTTGTTTAAAAAAATCAGCTGATAAACTGCACAGCCATCCATATAAAAGCACCACTGTTGTGTTTGCATTATTAGAATAGCTTGCACTGTGTCCTATATTGTCTATTATAGTTGGTGTTATACCCATCAATAATTCTGCACATAATACATTATATGTGCTATGTAATTTTACTTGCCGGCTGACTACTTACAAGGCAACTGGATACTGCAGTGTATGCAATACTCAAAAAGTACTCAAATACTTGAAAATCAGAAACTCGAAAGTCATGAATCCATTCTAAAAATAAGTTTCTGTATTTGTATGTCATATATGGGATCATGAAACATTTATTTATTTATTTATTATTTATTTATTTATTTACCTGTTTGTTTTTGCTTATGAAATACTTTTTAAAAGTGTAGTTTAGTTTTTTATTGTTGAAATAATTATAATATTCAAGATTAAAATATATATATACTGTGTGTGTGTGTGTATATGTATGTATATGTGTGTGTGTGTATGTGTGTATATATGAAAAAAAAAATATATATATATATATATATATATATATATATATATATATATATATATATATATATTTATATATATATATATATATATATATATATATATATATATATATATATATATATATATATATATAGTATTGTCTTTGTTGTGATGGCATAAATAGAATAGTATAGAATGAATAAAATACATGTTTAAGTGAGTTTGAGTTATGGTTATGGTTATGGTCAATATTTGCATTTAATAACATGTACATATTTCATTTGCAAATAAAATTAAACTTACATGTCCTCAATGACATCATAAGAAAGACACAGCAAAGAAAAATTTTGAATCTGTCCAAATCTTCAAATCCCATTTAGGATCACAGGTACACTCCTCACACACTCTGCTTTAGCTCAAAGTTCATTCATATATTCATTGTCATCCGCTTAATCATCTAATAGCATCCGGGGGAGGGGGGGGGCTGGGCAGATACACCCAGGCGTTGGGCAGGTACACCCAGAACAGGGTGCCAATCTATCGCTTGGAACACACTCACTCAAGCACATATAATATAGGGGAAATTTTGAGCAGCCAGTTTATCCTTGAATCCATCTTTTTGGATTGTGGGAGGAAACCTTTGCGGACACTGGGAGAACAGAATCTGGATGGGAAAACTCCATCCAGATCAGTATTTCAACCTGGATCTGCAGCACTGAGAGGCAAATCTCTTAACCACAAAGCCACTTTGCTGCCCCCAGCTTCAAGTGTTCTGTGGTATTTTAAGGTCTTTCAAAGGGCCTGACATAAGTTCTGGTTCTCCTGTAATTTTTAAGCACCTAATTGACACTGCTAGACCGAAAATAATCCACCAACCAAAAAATGTCCATCAATTATAATTCTGTAGGCAGCATCCTGTAAGCACTAATAAAAGATTAGAGGATTAACATAAATAAGTTACTGTCTATTTTTTTTCCATCTATAAGATGCAGTAAGACAGTCTAATAAAGTGCACACAGTTCTGTACCACTGCTGTGTCTGATCCAAATGTACCTATGCAACCAAGTGTAAGTGCAAGATCAGTATTTACTCTAAAAACATACTAAAGTGGACTAACAAAGTATGTAAATAAACAGATGGACTACAATCTATATTGTCGGTGTAACTAAGTGTAGAATTGAACAGGTACGCCTTAAAAAATTGCTGGTGAGTGTACAATTAGGCTTAGCGGCGAAACCTATTACCTTTATTGATAATTGGTCTATTTTTGAGGGAAGGCCTGGCCTTTTGAAATGGGACAGCATCCATCCTTCTCGGGAGGGTGCTGCGCTCATGTCACATGACATATCCGATAGGGTTTTTTCTTCAGATAGGAATAAAAATTGACAATTCAGAGCCAAGACCAGGCAGCAGACAGAATGGCCTAACCAACTGCCTGCGAACTGCCACCCACAATAACTAGGTCCCATCCCATTAAGACAGTTATCAAGTATCGCAGTGAGCAAAAAACAAAGAGTCCAAAAAGTGTGCCAAAAAAATCTCATTAATATCAATACTATCTCAAGTAATATAAGAAACACTTTTAAGTTAAAAATTGGGTTATTAAACATTAGTTCACTTTCATCAAAATCAGCTCTAGTTCAAGAAATAATTACTGATATCTTCCTAAATGTCTTTTGTCTCACAGAAACCTGGATTAGGGCCAATGAATACCTAGCATTAAATGATGCCTCTCCACCTGGTTATACTTATGCTCATAAACCACGTCTTAGTGGACGAGGAGGTGGAGTGGCTACGATCTATAAAGAAAACATAAATGTAACACTTAATAATAAGCATGAGTCAAAATCCTTCGAAGCTCTTGTACTCAACATAAGCAGCTCATCTTCATTGAAGAATAAATCCAATCTAATGCAACTTATTACCGTATACCGCCCTTCCGGCCCATATACAGAGTTTAATAAAGAATCTGGTGAATTTCTTTCTAACATAGTAATCTCATCAGACAAGGACTTAATAGTCGGTGACTTCAATGTTCACTTTGAAAACCAACTAGACTCATTTAAATTAGCTTTTGACTCTATCCTCGATTCCATGAGTGTTACTCAAAGTGTGGTTGGTGAAACACATCGCTGTAAACATACATGAGACCTAGTTTTATCACATGGTATTAACATTAATAATTTAACTATTGGTCCACTAAGTGAGGTCATCTCTGATCATTATTTGATAACCCACGATTTAGAATTTGATATTGATCCAGTCATTAAACCGTGATATGATCTGAAGCATACAATCATTCCCTCTACTGCTGCATCATTCCTACAACATTTACCCAAATTAAACATTAAACCAGCATCAGGACCCGATGAACTTGAAAACACAGCTGAATACCTTAAACATGTGTTTTCTACAACCATAGACAGTGTCGCTCCACTTAAACTAAAAAGGATTAAAGATAAAAGACTCGTTCCATGGTTTAATGATCAAACACGAGCCCTAAAACAAACCACTAGAACCATGGAGCGTAAATGGAGACAAACTAAATTAGAGGTATTTAGGGTTGCATGGAAGGACAGTATGACTGAATACAAACATGCACTCAATGCAGCGAAGACTAAATATTATTCTGAACTAATAGAGAACAACAAAAATAACCAAAGATTCCTCTTTAGTACCATTGCCAAACTAACTCGAAATGCTACTGAATCAGATTCACAGATTCACTCACAGTTCAGCAGCAATGATTTCATGAATTTCTTTAGTGATAAAAATCATCTAAATCATCTAATACATCGTGTAGCATAATCAATAATCAACCCTCAATGATTTCTGAAAAATCTAGTGGTGGAGAAAATATAGTACAAGAGTTAAATACCTTTAACCTCATATCTAAAAAAAAGAGCTTGTCTCATTAATTACACAATCAAAGACAACATCCTGTATGTTAGACCCAATACCTACAAACCTGCTTAAAGACCTCCTATCAAATATTACAGAGCCTTTTAAAAACATTATAAATTCATCACTTAAAATAGGCTATGTCCCCAAAAATCTGAAGTGTGCAGTCATTAATCCATTATTTAAAAAAACTAAATTAGATCCTCTAATACTGTCCAACTATAGACCAATATCAAACCTTCCTTTTGTCTCTAAAATCCTAAAAAAAAATTGTGTTCAACCAGCTGAATCGACATCTTCTAGCTAATAACGTTCATGAAGTTTTTCAGTCAGGTTTTAGGTCTCATCATAGCACTGAGACAGCCTGTCGGTGTCATTATTGATTCAGATCTCTCCTTTACAAAGCACATTAGCAATATTACTAGAATTGCATTTTTTCACCTTCATAACATTTCAAAGCTACGGAATATCCTCTCCCTGCAAGATGCAGAAAAACTAATGCATGCTTTTATTACCTCAAGGTTAGATTATTGTAATTCACTTCTGACAGGATGTTCTAATAAATCATTACATAAATTACAACTTGTGAAAAATGCTGCAGTTAAAGTTTTAACTAAAACCAGAAAGTTTGATCTTATCAGTCCTGTGTTTTCAAACTTACACTGGCTACCAGTTAAGTTTCGTATTGAGTACAAAGTTTTATTGATAACATATAAGATTCTACATAATCAGGCTCCACAGTATCTGAGTGAGCTGATTCAATTGTATAAGCCAACACGTGAGCTCAGATCTCAAGGTGCTGGTTTACTGTACTCTTAACTCCTAGAATAAATAAAATTACTGCGGGTGGAAGAGCGTTCTCCCACAAGGCTCCTCAACTTTGGAATAGCCTTCCAGTTACTGTTCGTGATTCTGAATCATTATTAATCTTTAAAAATAAATTAAAAACACATTTATTTAATCTTGCATTTAATTAATCCCCTGTAGATAAAGATGTAGGTCTCAGACTTGGCTGTGTTGGGGGGGTAATCTGTGATCAGTGTATGCTGGCGTTTCACCTCTTCACCCACCTCATCATTAATGGGGGTGTGTGGTGCTGAAATGATGCTGTTCCAGGGAGCCCTCTCAATTATGTAGAGTCTGCAGTATCTGCCTCTTTTAGTTCTGCTGCTCTAGTCAGTGATGCCGGAGTCACATGCTGCACTGTGTCAATCAATCACTTATTACTTAAATGCTGTGATTTATTATTAGCTCTAACTGCCTTCCTTGTCTGTTTCTTTTGAGGTGTGACCGGCTTCCTGGAAGTGTAGTCAGATCTTCATCCATGGCTCTGCCGAAGCACTGCGGCTACGACGAATACTGGATGGAACCTGGATATTAATTGGACTGGCAGTCCTGCAGGACCCCCTTAATGGACTTACATATTTTCCAGTTTTTCCATTTGTTAAATATCTGTAGATGGCTGTCCTACACTGTTGTTGCTGCCTGGCCGCTCAAAGAGGATGAGTTCCCCACTGAGTCTTGGTTTATAATAAACGTATTATAAAAGATTGCACAGCTACATTTTTCATGAGCAAAATAACTCATAATGTTTCTGTGTCATGGATTAAATTGTGCCAGTTAAAGTGAAGGCTGTGTCTTGCAAAAAAGAAATCCATGCACATTCCTATGTTCTGTTAGCCAGTAAGCTTCATCTCCTAGAGTTGTTGCTCATCATAAAGCTGCTGTTTAATAACATGGTGCTAGGTGCCCCTCCTCTTTTTTGTGTGTGTGAGGTCTAAGTGGATGTGACTGCACAGTAGGAGGATTTATATGCTACCTGACTTATTTGGTATATAACAAAGTATATAAAGAAATAGTCTATTTGATCAGTGTAACTCT